>NQII01001517.1:265077-330556 GCA_002778355.1 Clitarchus hookeri | reverse complement strand
GAGGGGGTGGTAAGGGGAAGTGGTGCAGGACAATGGTCGGGGGAGGGGGCTATGTTCACTGATCCACCCGGGTCCGCTGGGCCTGGCTCGGAGCCTCGAATCCTCTTTTACTTATCTGAGGAATAAGTGGCTCATTCTGCTAAGAGCCTCGAATACTCTTGCTCATCTGAGGACTTTTCGGCTATTGCACCACGGAGTTTAGAATCAGCTTTGCTCATTTTTCTCTTTTTTGGAAATTTTTGGTGAAAAAAGTGATTTTTGGTAAAATAATTAATTTCTGAAGTGATTTTGGGGGGTTAAATGGCAATTTTAGAAGGGCTTACAGGTTATTTTGAGGGTAAACGGGTCATTTTATACCCTGACCGCAAGTCCTGGCTGTGATGTCAACCAAGATGGCTGAAAACTACTACTTCCTACTCCATGAATCCTGTGCACAGAGCCGACATAAGCATACTACTGTCAGAAAATAGATTTCAGAAAATGCCCAAGCAATGCCCTGCCGATGCCTAAAATAAAAATTCTGTGATGCAGGTTGTGGCGAAAATTCCGTTAATTCAAGATGGTGGAGACTGGTGCCACTTAACCTCTTCTCCAGGGAAAATTCTCTCACGCCAAGCTGCCTATTGAAACGAATATTTAGTGACTCCGAAGACTTCGCGTGATTCCTTATGTAGATAAATTTCTAAACTACCAGTGTACGTTGAAAACAGAATGAAAATTGTTGGAAAAACTAAGGGTTTCCCTTTATATAGTGGTGGGCGAATATGCCTGACCACATCACATACGAAGATACTTTAATGCAGACCCTGAAAAGGGTATCACGTAAGAGGACATTTACAAGAAAAATCTGAGGAAATGAACACCTTACTGCATAAAGAAAATTAAAATATATACATAATTTTTACGAGGCCCATGCTGACATGAAGCCGAAAAACGATCTGCCTTTAAGAGAGCAATATAGGCAGCACCAATCAGCTAAGATGAACGAGCCGCAAAAAATTTGAAGGAATGAACAGAAGAGACCAGATATGGAACCAAGATATAATAGCTTCGTTTCATTAAACCATAAACTGTGTAGCCGGTGTAGTGTAGTGTAGCGCAACTACGTCAGATTTCTAGTCCGGTGTAAGTACGCCAGCACAGTTGAAAGAAACGACGTTGTTGTTTAGATTCCTGAAGATATTTAGCACTGTGTCAGAAAATTAGTACTTGCGTTGGCATGAGTTTTGTTAATGAAACATTTGCAGGTGCGGGTGAAATTTTACTCACATTTTATTTAACGGATGTAATATTTACTCCATAGCTGTTCGTTCCAATTTCGAAATGGACATTGGCCGATTGCTAGAGAATGAATTCGTGGAAAGCAGTACTTCGAGCGACGACGTACTTTAAAACTAGTTACATTCATTTCACAGAAGCCCTAATGCTGGTTATACCTATGTACACACATAATTGACATTCACACATTGTGGCTACATCAGTGACAGTAATAGTACGTTCATTGAATTGTATCAGTTCCTTGCTATATCGCATGTACACATGCACCTACAGAAATAACTAGGATGGTCGAAGTCCATAGTTCAATTCGAGAGATGAATTTCTCAGTAAACAAGCAAGCCTTAAAATTATTTCCATTCGCTAACAATTCGCTGCGCGTATCTTACGTGAACGTGCGACAGCTGTGGAGTGTTGAGGTTATATTTCTTACTAAGACCTGGAAATATCTCAATGTCCACTTTTTTAACTTGCCGTTAATTGAAGTGAACGTATATTGGTCATTTCCGTTTACCAGTTCTCTTCGACTGTTATCTTGAAGAATTGAAACAACCTTCATCTTACACTGGACAAACTATTCAGCAGACACATACACATTTCGCGCGCTTTTTATTACACTACACCAGCTACACCTCCTTCAGAGCAGGTGAAAAATTTGCTGCACCAAATTACCAAATTACACCAGTGTAGCTACACCGGTTGAATGAAATGCTCACTGTTAACTAGTCCGACGTAATATCCGGTTGAAATAAACAATTTTGGTGCAGTTTTCCTTGCCGGTTTAATTACACCGGTTGAATGAAACGAAGCTATAAGATGAATCTGAAAATAGATATACATCAGAATTTTGACGGTAAGTAAAAAAGAATGGAAAGACCAACGCAATTGGTACCAATGACGAAATACTGGCAAAAATAAGCAGATATTTGACACCAGTAGAGAAGGAGTGTGGTGGAAGTCTTAAGAAGATATGGAAGGAAAGCGTTTTATGGATGTGCAGTAAACAGCACAAAACGTAAAGGAAGATAAGTCATTTAACTAAGATACAAGAAGAATAATGTGATATTTAACAACATTGTATTTTTTTTTTCGTCCAGAACACTCAATGGGCAAGAGAAAATACTGTAAATAAACAGAGTAAAATTAAGTTGTCAATTTCGAGAAGCCGCTTAGCAACAAGGTATTAAGCCCCCATTGGAGTTATAGATTGAGAGAAAGCAGTGACGGAATGCAGGGGTGGGTACATAGAAGAACCTAGAAAAAATCATCCAGCAAACGGAAACGTCCGTCACGTTTCCAACATGCAAAAAATCCTGTTTATGCGAATTAAAACAACTGAAGCAAAACCTACATACCATGAGCCGTACCGGATACTTGAACTCAGAACATGGGAAGACGAGTTAGCCGATGTTATCATTTAGTGCTATTTCACCAAGTGTGGAAATATACCACACACAAACAAAGTTCACTATATATATATTTTTTTTTTTTTTTTGCCAGTCTACGCGCTACATAGAAGAAAGTTAGAATATTTCAACTGCAATAGACATGCAACAATATGAAAGAAAATCTCAACATAAATTATGTATTGGCTACAATAACTTAAGTAAAAGCGTATGATTCACCTTTTCAGTCCGAAACCGAAGCAGGAAAAAAAATTACCTCCAATTAAATCCGTACGCACGGAATAAATAACAGTCCAGAAATATGTGTTACCGGCATTGTATTAGCAAAATTTGCAGAACTCAAAATCTGAAAGTGAATGCTGTTTGTTCGCTGTAACACGTGCTTTTTGAGCTATAAGAATGAATAATTATTAACGTGTAATTTTTATGTTTGACAGGTTTAATAATATTTTTTACATGAATTATTTTTTTGTGGCAAGATATATTTATTTGTTTTGAAACAGAGTCCGTAATAATTGTTTTATTTTGCAACAGTATTTTTATTTGGCCGCATATTTATTGGTCTTTCTGTTTTTACATTGTGTACGTGTACTTACAAGGCCATACGACGCTTTTCATTTTTGACCGTTGGGGCAGTTTAAAGTCGTAGTACAAATGCTTTTGAATTGTTACCTTCATGATTGGCCAGGTTTTAAAGTACGTTCTCAAGTTAAGTTTTCGAGAGGGAAGACAGGCATCTTGTTACGCGACGTCAGGCAGCCAGCCAGAGTGGGCTGTGCACTAGGTTTTTAATTTAGATTTTTCATTGGGAAGTCCGATTTCTCACCTGAAATTGCTAGCCGTCTAATAGAGACGAAGGCGCAAGGTGTTGTAAGTAAGAAGTAGGTCTGTATCGTTTCCCTCCGCGTAGTTTTAAGAGAGGTAAGCTAGAACTAGTTAAGGTGCCATTGAACTGTATGCTAGCACCGTAAGCTGTGTGCTTACATATATGGAAGACAGCACCCAGGTCTGCTGCGCATCTGGAGAGATGCCTAGTAGGCGCACTTGATCATCGGAAACTTCAAGATCTTCAAAATTCTACGTTTGACCACTAATTTCAGCTAATAATCTCAAATAAGGTTTTTCGCATAACACCGTTCATACAAACTTCTAGAACATTATCATGCCGCCATACGTACATGTATTTTTCCGACATTTACAACGGCAAATCTGAACTGAAACCTTGGTCTGCCGCTAGCTAATAAGAAAAGGTTTCTTTAAAGTAATTATTTTTGGAAGCTATATTATTAAAGATGTTTGACGTAATTTTTGAACATTTCAAGTATTTAAATTCTTAAATATCACGAGGGCACTGGTGTTTCAAAAGCCACTAACCCAAGCAGGATATTTCAATTATATTTTCGAAACCACATATTATTTGCTAATTTGTAATGTCATCTGGATGAAGCATTTAGGTTTTCTGGTAAAAGTCATGCAATTATGAGTATAATTAAACTTCCAGATATTTTTAACACAATCGCCCATTGTTGTCATTCAGTAGTAGTAGTAGCAAATTTTCTCCTAGTCTTCCGATTTGTGTATGCGTTTGTCCTGTCCACGAATATTTTGCTACCAATCCGCAGTGTTTCTGTGTGTACAAATGATACACTTTACTTCAGATTGGTAATATTAAGTGTGTGTGTGTGTGTGTGTTTATATTTACCGTCTGGATAGAGTCGGGCAGAACAACTCGTTAGGCTGACTTCATGCGTCACTACAGTGAATTTAATTTCCAGTTTTCACGCTATTTTTGTGTTAACAAGAAGTTAAAGGGTCAATAATTCAAGGTTTTAAAATAATCACACTAATCTAGTACTCAGTTTGGATGATCGTGACTGTGGAGCTAGGGTTGACTCTCTACCCAGAAATGTCAATACACGAACTACAGCTGTCGCAACGTCACCCTCATATACACAGAGGTATACAGATCCCTTTTTCATTTCACCAACACCGTCTATAATCGAGTTACATTGTTTTGCATCACGTTTTTGTGCAACATCTCACGCATTGTAGGTTATTGTGTGTTGTGTACATTGTGTGTTATTGTTTTGTATTGTGTACATGTATATTTCATAATCAAGTGACGCAAGCATTATGAGTAGGAGCCAGCACACTTCGTAAAATCTCAGGCGTACTACCCCTATCAATTACAAGATTTTAGAGTACGTAGCCGAGATAAGAAACGACTGAAGTAACACGCCTGGAAGAGGGCAAGGACACTGCTACCAACACTGAGGATACACAACTACAGGAACCAGTCGCTTCATCTGCAATAGTCTGAAACACCCGTGGTTAATCTAGGGGCCACAAGCCAAGAAAAAAATGCCGCAGGCGCTCATGCAACCAATGAGAGTGATGTTGCAAAACCAGGCTGAGAAATTGCAGGAAAAGCTACAAAACCAGGCAGCGGAGAATAGGTCGCGTTTGGCTGAGAAGTTAAATGAAAAACTGCAGAGCCGGACTGAGAAATTGGAGGAAAATTTGTGAAACCAGTCTGAGAAATTAAAGGAAAAGCAGCAGAGTCAGACCGAAAAATCAGAGCGAAAATTGCAGGAGCAGACAAGTTGGTTAACCCAGAACATGCAATCACAGTTGCAGGAACAGGGAAGCCAAATACAACAGCAAACCACACAGCTGGCAAGCAGCTTAAATGCGAAATTGATTTAGGTACAGGAGTATATATATACTTCATGCAAAGTGGTATAAGCTAACAGGGAAGAGGTCAAGATGGTAAAAGAGCATTGTGCACAACAGGTAAGCACAGTGGAACAGCGACTACACTTGCTAGAGAAGAGAACTACCCCCGCAACTGACCCTACTCAAGTCAACGAGCTGGTAACGAACCAGCTGGACTCGTTTGATCGCCACATGGAGAACAAACTTGAACAGGTGGAAAAGGCTGCTGATGACGAGCTAACTAGTGACTGACCGCATCGATAAAGTAATGGAAAGGATCTATCAGTTAGGGCAGGTTGTGGTAGGCATGCAAACCATAAAGATCGCTGCCAGTGCTACAGTAAGGGAGGAAACACAACCAGCTAGCACCACTACCACTTCGCCTACTGTTACACCGAGGCCAGATGCTGGTGCGGTAAACATAGTAACCACACTGACCAACCAACAGAATGCTCGAATGAGTACCCTGCTGCACCATCCCTATAAACTCTGGGCCGAACAGTTATCCAGGTTTGAAAGAAATCTCGGAGAAAACCCAATCAACTTACTCATTAAATTCGAGGAGTATGCTACCATATTTAGCCTACCAGACAGCGATATGCTGCGCTGCCTTAACCTTGCACTCCGTTCCACAGCATACTACTGGTGGAAGGTACTGTGTACCACAGTCAGTAACTACTCAGAATTCCGACAAAAGTTCCTGAAGCATTACTGTAGCAAAAAGATATAAGGGAACCTGATAGCCAAGCTTCACGCCGAGCGCTTTTTCCCAGGGAAAGGGAAGAGCCTGGAGACGCACATTACAGAGGTATACGAAAAGATTCCCCACCTCACCCCGCCTATCAGCGACGACGCGTTCGTTGCTATTGTGCTGCACCAGCGTCCATACAGGTACTAGGCGCAATGGAACAACAATCAGGATTGCGATCTTGTGACGTTCAGGGCAGGGCTGTTAGCCTTCGACGAGATCGGCCGTCTGCAGAGGCAGCAAGCGAACCGCGAGGGCGAAATACCTGTGCAGAGTGAGCGAACGCCACCTCTGTACCCAGGCTACCAGTTACAGAACTACAGGGGTGCTCACGCACAGGACCAGAACCCCAGGGTAAACACTTATGATGTGGAGTTTATCAAGACCTACCAATTGCAAAACCAGGACCATAGATGGGAAGGCCAGCATTCCTACCGTGGGAGAAAGTATTACTCCGGTGGACGATCTAGGCGAGGATGGTGCTACAGAGGAGCTGGAGAAGAAGAAAGCGACCACGACAGGGAACATTCTGACGAAGGTCGCGTATGCAGAACAAGTCACCCGCCAGATACGCAATAACCCACCATATACGCAATAACCCGCCAGATACGCAATAACCCGCCAAATACACAATAACCCGCCAGATACGCAATAACCCACCAGATATGCAATAACCCGCCAGATACGCAATAACCCACCATATACATGTCTTCGCCAATCACGTGCGGGAGTTTGTGACCCTAGACTTGCTCCCCCTGTGCCTGATCCGTTAAGATATTACAGGGGACACCTTTCAGAGCTTTGTTACCAGGGGAGTGCGATCAGGACTTCCCACCTTTCAGAACCGTCGTCTGTTTGTCACACCAGTCAGTGCTCATATATAGAAAATGTGAGCAAATTTTACACCAGGCTGTTTAATTGGTGCGCACTCCCCCGCAGACTTGGACTACGTCCATAACCTAGATGTATTTGAGCTTGGTCAGTGCTCTAATTGACAGTAGTTGAATACTGCCAATAGAAAGAGTATCGCTCTTTCCAATCGCAGTGGGTGGACGTTCTCCACTCGAGAGTGGTTCCACCTCACCTGTCAACAGCAACATGCAGAGTTGAATCTACATGCGCCACCTTGATGGGGCCGAGTGCTATCCTCACTCTACAAACCCGCTTTGTAAACGAGTCCTCTTACTAGGTGGACCAGACCGTCGATCCTTCGTTGATGAGCACCAACCCTTTGAAATTGACACCCTAGCGTGAGTCAGCACGCTTGCGTTCCACGGCAGCAGCTACTGACCCTTCCAGTACTCAAGGTGCCCGCCCTCCAGGCAAGTACCCACCTCCAGATCTCCTTCTAAGCAGAAGGTTCAACCACTGCCACCCAGAGTCCGACCCGCGATCAGCACGGCCTAAGCCGGGGCTTTCACACTGATCCCCTGGGTACCCACAATTTTCAGACATGCACACTGAGTTTTCACCCAGAGCAGCCCAGCCCCTCCAGGACGCCAGACAGACCCTTCATCAGGACTCCGCCACCCCGAGATCATCCCCGACCTGCCACAAGTCAGGGCTCAGCTTTGGGAGTGCAATTCGGTTCGCGGGTCTTCACCGCAGGCGAAGAATATATACAGCCTCTGGAGACTGCACATAACCTCGCCGTGACTGATTATCTGTGCACAGACAGGCCGTCACCGCCTTCAGTCGTCCTCACTCCGTTAGCCATGGGGCGGCCCCCATGTTACCAGCCCATACCGCGAGGAGGTGGAGATGGACTTGAGCAGTGCTAGGCTATATATTCGCATCACTGCCCCATTAATGGAGATGAGTTGGAAGCTTTTCGTGACGGCAGGGAGACGCCCACAGGAGTCACTAGTTCCTACGAGCGGCTCCCACCGGAGCTCGACGAGCGAGCTCTTACACTTGCGCCGGGCACCGCCACTAGAGCCTGTAACCAGGGTTAGGCCGGACAGGAGTAGCCATTTCATAACCGTTATGGCTGCCCCACCAGGTACTCGGTTTATGGGCTCCCCCCTACACACTCGGTCATCCCACACGACCGGCTTTCAGGCACCCAGCCCCTCACCTTACACCCATTTTAGGTTGGTTGCCAGACCACAGCCTGTACCCAACCCGGTCCCACAGGGCCAACCCACCATATACGCAATAACCCGCCAGATATGCAATAACCCGCCAGATACACAATACCCGTCAGATATACGCAATAACCCGCCAGATACGCAATAACCCGCCAGATATGCAATAACCCGCACATCCTGCTCCACCTGGACTATACCAGCATGGCCACCAAGGAGCTCAATTTTCAAGCAACCAGGGACCTAATACTTCCCACAGTCAAGAACAGCGACCCAACCAAGCCAATCAAAGTGATGGCAGAAAACAGAACCCAGAAAAACAGTGTAACCAATGACCTGCAGGCTACAAGATATACCCCAGAGGTGGGTATTTTGTAAACCAAGCTCCACTTGACACAAGCACACCTGTTTTTGTGGCCACACCGCCAGGAATCGAATGGGTAAACACCAATGCGTCAGCTTCTGGCAACACATATGACCGGAAGTTAAACTAATTAGGGCCAGTGGAGAATGGGCCCGATCACTGATCTGTAAACCAGTTTTTGCAACCCCGGGGTCCGTATGTACACCAGCTTTAGGCATAGATATTTTGCACGAACCTACAGAGTTGACAGAGGTAATAGTTATTACACAAATATGTCCCGTGGAAGTAGACAACGGAACAACAGAATGCCTTTGAAGCCATCAAGAGTTGGTTTTTAAGTGAGCATGTAATCCCCCACGCAGTATAAGCTGCAACTTATTACTTGTATGCCAATGCTCCTAATTATGCTCTTGGAGCAAAGCTACCTCAGCTGACAGAAGACGGAAGTGAAAAGACTGTGACGATGGCAAGTTGCACTCTTAATATGTCAGAGAAAAACTACACGGTTTGGTCGCTCCAACATTTCCGGAATTTGTTGCTGGGCAAGAAAATTATTTTGCAGGCGGATCATCAAGCCCTGCTTAGCCTGAAGACAAAGTTCCCGGTGGAACCGGCGCTGGCCTTTCCAATCCTCCCCTCCAGGTGGCCGACACCTTTTAAAGGTTATTCCTGGAGTGCTAACTTTATACTTGTACTTTATCTCCCTCAAACAAAACCTAAATCGGCTCTTTTTGATCTCGCTGTGTACCACCGAGAACTCTGCATTTTAGAACCCACCATACTGTGCCAGAATGAATTGAAATTCTTAACTAAACTTATAACAAACACACCTAACGCGTCCGCGCTTATCCTTCTTTCGCGCTAAAACTAAGCATGGTGGTATACCCTTTAACAACAAAAACATGGTCCAGGTCACTCGGGTGTGCATAGGACTTAGGTTTGGGGGACAACCTGTAATTCAGAATTGTTCCCCGCCTCCTCGTCCACCAGACACAAGGGACATGTTAATTACACCACACTGCAGTCAATCGATGCCGTCACATTCATGGATGTCGATAAGAAAAGGTCCTAAGACCCCTCCTACCGACATCGCACACACACATTCCTCTACATCAAACTCTAGACCTCCAGGTCTCGTCCACACCTTGGGAGTAGATACTCCAGTCGTCTTCTTTATCTCATCATCCGGGGCCATCTCTTGGGTCTTTATCAGGTACCTGGAACAGGAGCAAATCGCCTTATCCAGGAAATGGTCCGTCCTGTTTGGGGAGTTACCCCCATGTCATATCCGGTATTTTGTAGGAGTACTGTCCGAGATGAAGGAAATATAATATAAAATTTATATTTAATTGATGATTTGTGTTATGTTGGAACTTTTGAGTAAAATAAAGTTTGTTATGTACATGTTACTGTTACCTATAGGGTGCAGTGTAGACCTCTGGTTACCTGCAAATAATGTTACGTATGGCTCGCGAGCTGCGATAAACGCTGACGGCTGTAAGTGTGGTGCTGAGGTTGTTGCTCGTGACATCAGGACAAGTGTTCTCGAGAGCATTGCTTGCGCCGGCCTCCGGAGGAACTTTACATGAGGGGGGTTTGTTGTGACATCGCTGCTGGTTGCTGTTGATGTGGAACGAGTGGTACCGTTGATCTGAAATTTGCAAGGAAATGTATTAACAGAATGCCTTCACAGTTTGTCAAAACACCATATATATAATTTTTTCCTTTAAAGAAATAAGAGGGCCCTAGCAGTTTCTGCAGATTATGGTTATTTAAAATTAAAATGTGAAATTAAAAATGTTTTTATTATATTTATGGTTGTATCATATTTCTGGGTGTGTTAAACCTTGGAAGCTTACGTAAGTAAACATGAGTTAAAGCTCATTTATTTCTAAACTGTCTTTGTCAATTATTCTCACGGGCAGTGTGTGGATGCTAACTTATGTTACAACTTGATAGTTAAGTTATTGTTTTTGATCCAGTTCTTAGTTAATGCCTACAAATGAGGACGGTTATACTAGTACCTGTTTTCATACAAATTTTTTTCTCTGAAAATAATTTATTGTAGTTAGCTGTGTGCGCAGATAAAGCTCATAATTATTGAAATGTTAATAAGAATGCTGGACACCAACACATAGTATAAGCAGAACATAATGACATTGATTATTAAAAAGTTAAGATAATAATAAAGAGGAGAACGTATAGGTAAAGAATAAGTATAATAGTACTTCCGCACAAAAATAAAATGTTTTCAAGGGTGGGGGACATCAACACATACACTGAAGAGCCAAAAAAAAACTGGTACACCTACCTAATATCGTGTAGGGCCCCCGCGAGCAAGCTGAAGTGCTGCAAAACGACGTGGCATGGACTCGACTAATGTCTGAAGGTATGCAGGAAGCAATTCACACCATGAATCCTGCAGGGCAGTCCACAAATCCATAGGAATGCGAGGCGGTGGAGAACTCTTCTGAACAGCACGTTGCAAGGCATCCCAGATATGCTCAATAATGTTCATCTCTGGTGATTTACGTGGCTAATGGAAGTGTCTAGAGTCAGAAGAGTGTTCCTGGAGTCACTCGGTAACAACTCTCTATGTGCGATGTGTGGGGCGTACATTGTCCTGCTGGAATGGACATGAATGGGTGCAGGTGATCGGACAGGATGCTTACATATATGTCACCTGTCAGAGTCGTATCTAGACTATCAGGGGTCCCATTTCACGCCAACTGCATACGCCTCATACCATGACAGAGCCTCCACCAACTTGAACAGTCCCATGTTGACAAGTAAGGTCCATGAATTCATGAGGATGTCTCCATGCCCGTGCACGTCCATCCACCTGATACAATTGTAAACGAGACTCGTCAGACCAGACAACGTGTTTCCAGTCATCAACAGTCCAATGGCAGTGTTGGTGGGCTCAGGCAAGACGTAAAACTTTGTGTCGTGCAGTCAACAATGGTACACGAGTGGGTCTTCGGCTCCGAAAGCCCATATCAATGATGGTCCATCGAATAGTTCACACGCTGTCACTTATTGATGCCCCAGCATTGAAATCTGCACCAATTTGAGAAAGGGTTGCACGTCTGTCACGTTTAATGATTCTCGTCAGTCGTCGTTCGTCCCGTTCATTCACCATCTTTTTCCGGCCGCAGCTATGTCAAAAATTTGGTGTTTTACCAGATTCCCGATATTTATGGTACACTCGTGAAATGATCGTACACGAAAATCCAAATTATATCGCTACCTCGGAGATGCTATGCCCCATCTCTCGTGCGCCGACTATAACACCACGTTCAAACTCACTTAAATCTTGATAACCTGCCATTGTAGCAGCAGTAACCGATCTAGCAACTTTGCCAGACGCGTGTTGTCTTATATAGGCGCTGCCGACCGCATCGCATTTCTCTGATTTTTTCCATACCTCTGTTATTTGCATACGCACGCCTATACCAGTTTTTTTGACTCTCCAGTGTAGTATAAGTAGAATATAATGACATTGATTATGCAAATAGAAGATAGTAGAGAGGAAAGGAACACACAAAAAAATAAGTATGTACTAATTACAATTCTAAATCTACACAAAGGGGTATTATACGGGAATTAGGAAAATCTGCACTCAGTGACACAACAGGTAGGTCAAAAGCGAAAGTACCATCGTTGTATACTTTCAAAGTATTGTGTAGTATAGCAAGGACCCACAGCAAAAGTCCAACACATCGAGATTGTGCCCCTACTGACTGAACTCTTTTAAGGACAGTAAAGCACAGAAAACAGGCCTCTCCGGTCGGGTCACCACTCAGCCAGAGGCCCAAAGATTGCTCCGCGTCTCACATGAAACGAAAGGTTTGAACTCCTGGGTAACTTCACCTGACAATTGGGTGGATTTCGGTAAACCGTGAGCAGACAGGTACAGTCAAAGTGGGTGTGACTCGGGCAGTATTCCCATTTCGTTAAGTACCCTAGACATTACACAAAATTATTCCTTCTCGCGTCAGGTTTAGAAGTCTGTGCATCAAACAATACAGTGTGACTGGCACGGCATGTATCTCGCATGTCCGAAAGCCACGAGGATTGGGTAAGTCCTTGGATCACATAACTGCATGAACCCAACAGAATTCATTCTCCCCATGTCCTTATGGCACTGGTTTGTGGGAAGTACGTGAAAATGGCAGTATGAGGAACTTTAAACTAGAACCATACAAGTAACGTTTAAACTGGGCGAGGGGAAATGTTTGCATGGCGGATGCTGGCATGCCTTTTAACAACACAGCAGTGCTCGAGCAATGGGGAAGTGCTGATGCGGAAATGTGTTGTCTCGCCACTTTGTAACTGGATCGCGTTGCCTGGCATGTAGCAGCGACGTCTCGTCCTTCCATATGGCAACTAATAACGTAATACGGGCTTTATGTCAGAATACTAAAATCTCGTAGTTTTTCGTTATTCTTATGCGTGTTATAAGAAGTTACTTAAATATATAGTATGTAGACTCAGGGGAAAGTATCATAAAATAATTTTACTTTATCTGTGCACAGCAATATCTAAATACGTACAACATTGTGTACTGCATGGAATTTATTAAATTAGCATGAGTTAAAAGTTAATTTAATGGAAATTTTCACATGATTGTGAATAACTATCACAGTAATAGTTGCATTTCAAATAACTACATCCAGCGCACACAGGTAATTTATAACTTAATTTAAATTTAAAGAACGGTATTGCTGAGGTAACTTATTTACAAGAATATATATCCGCAACTAGGGACTTACGGTTCTTTAAATTTTAATACCGTTTGTTATTTAGGTTTCAAATAATTGCTTTGTATGTTTAGATATTGGGCTGTAAAAGGTAAATTATTATTTAAACCTAATACATTTTAAAAGTAGATATTATGACATTATTATAATTATACTGCTACTTAAAAGCTAAAAGTTTTAATTTTAAAGGCGGAAATGGCTGAAATTTTACGGAAATTAGTGTGGGTAGGTGCAGAGCCGAGCCGACCAGAGAAAACACGAAAAGCTGCACATAAAGGCTCGCATGACCTTCTAAGGACAGCAACGAGAGGCATTGTTGCCCGAATTAATATATGCTTCATTTTAAAATTATAATTAAATGTGTTTTTCTCTCACACTTAAATTTATGTGTTTCAGGAGAGATGATTCTATGTAGTATATTAATTTGCAAGAATTCCGATTGTTTGAAAGTGAACACTTAAAATAAATGTTTCAAAAAATGTTTTCCAGAACAAAGTTAAGGATGTATGATACATTTTTATAATTTTTAAATTCCTCTGCATTGAGATAGTCACGCCGAATCACAATTTCGGCGGTTCTCTTTGTAACACACATTTTGGATCTATAAGAATTAATAATTATTAACGTGTAATGTTAATGTATAACAGGCTCAATATTATTTTCTACGTGATTTATTATGTTTTTGTGGCAAGATATGTGTATTTGTTTTGAAACAGAGTCTGTAATATTTGATTGTTTTGGACCAGTATTTTTATTTGGCCGCATGCTTATTGGTCTTTTTATTTTTACACTGTGTACGTGCACTTACAAGGACATTTGAGTCTTTGCATTTTTGAACGTTGGGGCAGTTTCAAGCAGCAGCACAAATGATTTAGAATTGTAACCCTCGTGATTGGCCAGGTTTTAAAGAACATTCTTAAGTTAAGTTTTCGAGAAGGAAGACAGACATCTCGTTACGCGATGTCAGGCAGCCAACCGGGGTGGGCTGTGCACTAGGTTTTAAATTTAGATTTTTCATAGGGAAGTCCAAGTTCACGCCCCGGAAATTGCAGGCCAGTAGTAGCGTAAAGGGAATGGCACAGGATCCTAGAGAAGGAGCCAGGAGCCACCGGCCACCTTGGTTGTCGAGGTGGCCTGGGGCGGCCATGATGTGATGCCACCTGACCACCATATTGGATATTGCTGACCTAGACCCGTGACTTTGACCTTGAACTCAAAAACATTTTTTAAAAAATCGCAAAAAATCTATTTAAAAAATGTATAAATCGGCTAACTTATAATTTTACCCTACCCTACCCCTGGCTCACATCAACAAACTTCACTTCACACCTCCCCACCACCACCTCCTTCCAGTTATAAAAAAATAGAGATAAATATTAAAAAATCGAGGAACAAATAATTTTAACCTACCCCTCGCACACCACCCCACCAAACATCACCACACCCTCTACCTGCCGCCACACTCCAAATCATAAAAAATTTAGAAAAGTCGGAAAAAATCGAAAAAATTTATAAATAATTGAAGAACTTATAACGTTAACCTTAAGCTCATCCAACCATCCTCACCACACTACCTCCCCGCGCCCACCACCACTCAATAATAAAAAATGTGAAGAGAGATCACAAAAAATCTAAAAATTGATTCTTAAAATCGAGGAACACATAATGTTAATCCACACTCACCACACCACCCCACCACCCTTTCCTCACCATCCTGCCACCTCACACTCGCCAGTCACAAAAATCGAGAAAACAATTGTAAAAATCGAAAGACACTACTAAAAGTGTAGGAACATTTTACATCACTGACTCAGACACCCATACTGGTTGCTGGCAGTATTAACCTTGACCTCAATAACCTTGAACTCGAAAAACCGAGAAAATATTGTAAAAAAATCAAAAGAAAATAATTAAAGTTTAGGAGCATATTACACGACTGACTCCGACACCTATGTTGGATGCCAGTGGCCTAGACCTTAACCACAATAACCTTTAAAGCAAATAATTTAGAAAAAATTGTAAAGAATGAAAAAAATCTTAAAATTGAGGAACATGTTATGTTACTGAGTACGACCCCAATGTTACGTGTTGGTGAACTTGACTACGACTTCAATGACCTTGAACTCGAAAAATTGAGAAAAATTGCAAAAAAAACCGATGAACATAATAAAAATTTAGGAACATATTACATTGATGACTCAAACCACAATGTGGAATTTTGGTTAACTTAACCTTGGCCTCATTCCATTCCCCTCCCCCTAATTCACAAAAAATAAAAAAATTCTTAAAAATCGAGTAACATATAACATTATACCCCCTTCCCTTGCTCACCCCTCTGCCATCAACCCCTCACCAACCCCTTCTAAAAATATAATCATTGGCAATCAGTAACTAAATTAACCCTCCAGCCATACCAATCAATAGTATTAGCCCATTGGCCACTAAATTACGACTTTGAGACAATTTTCTTTCCAGTATTGGACACTACAGAGTTATTTCTTTTTTAGTATCTACCACCATATAGTTCCCATGTCGTACATTTCCAAACCCAAAGCCTCAGTGACAACGCATGCATTCTTCGTTTTGACCGGCCTGACCAAGGCGAATTCACAATAGGCATCGATACGGTCATTGCAAATCAGCTGATATCGACTGTGGAAGAAGAACCGCGGAGTCAAGTTTGGGGTGCAGGAAAATCAGTTACGAGCTAAAAAAGGATGGTCGCCATGATGCAATTAGATGGATGGTGCTTGTAATGGCTACCAGCACACAGCCATCCTGGACCATGAGAATATGGTATGGCAGACCTTGTTCTCACCATGTGTGATGCCTATCTAGCAACGATGTCGTGGGCTGGCAGCCATCTTGAAAAGCCTTTGGACATATAACCAGCGGCAGCCGGCCTGGTCGCCAGTTCTCGGCTATGCCAGCAAGCATGTCTTCCAATCTGCATATGCGATGGTTGCAAGGAATGTACGAGTCTAGTGGCTAACATCTGCCACAGCCAGTAGAGTATCAGTTCGAACTCGATGACTACAGTGGATCTGAAGGAGAGTAAATTTACCTGTTACCAGATCCTCGCCCACTGGAAGATGTCGACCGCAGCATGTTCGATCCTAATAAGCAGTGTGTAGAAGATGGCATCTGTATTAAAGTTGAGTGTGGTGAGTTTCACAGTTTGACTTATTTTGAAATGTGCAATGGGAATATTCATATCCGGCTTAAGAGGGAATTATTTTCACCGCAAGACACGAGCACCTTTTAGCAAGCTTCATACGTGAAGATGACGAGTGCTATGTTCACTTTTGCAGTTCGCCCT
The DNA here is from genome assembly GCA_002778355.1 of Clitarchus hookeri. Classification (NCBI taxonomy): domain Eukaryota; kingdom Metazoa; phylum Arthropoda; class Insecta; order Phasmatodea; family Phasmatidae; genus Clitarchus; species Clitarchus hookeri. Next base: position 313,879 of record NQII01001517.1, on the reverse strand, counting down.
AGCCAGACGAAAATACCGAAAGCCGTAAATGGTGTATGGCAGGAAAGGCATGGTAGTAAAGACAGGGGCGGGTGGATTCCGACATTAGACACGCCTTGTGCATCACATTTGTGTTCTGTGTAGAGAGACGAATTGTTATGTAATGCTACATTCAAGCTAACAAATATTTTTCTTGGAATATTAAATGTTGAAGTTGTTCTGACTAATTTGCCTACGGAGCTCTGCCAAGATCTCATTTGTTCTTCCAACTGAGTTAGTTTGAGACAGACATTTAATTAAATTTGGCAATATTTAATAAATGTTTAAATACATAAACGATTTTTTTTAATAAAGACATACATTCACGAGGGCAGCTACCCTTAAAGTTACGGCCACACAATACAACGTTAATTTAAAAATTGGAAGGATTTTTCAAATTATATTTGCACAGATCCTATTCCATTTTATGGTGTCAGAATCTAGGTTTTTTCATGAAAATTAAATCTCGATCGTTTTATCACAAGTCTCTGCAAGTATTTTATTTTCTGTAGGTAGTGGTATTTTTCGATTCTGTCCTTCCAGTGTTTTATGAATGTTGTTTTAGCCTGCCGAGACTGGGTGCAATTGATGTTCCAGAGAATTTCATAATTGGTAAGACTGGTGTTAATTGTGTCGCGTTGTTGCTAAAATCCTTACTGTTCTGTGGAGCCGGGATAGTTCAAACTCCAGATCAGATATTTAATGTTAGCGGTGATTATTTATTTGGTCCAAGATAAAAATAATGTGCTCATCAACCCACTACGAGTGTACTCTCCCTTCCACACTGTACACACTGATCTACAATATTAACAGTAACAGGCAGCTTATGTGTGCGACAGGAGGAGTATACACATTACACTACACTTTTGAACTACACGTAACAAAGACAATGAATAATGTACATTCCCGTTTTACAAATATTATATTTCCATTATTTTCCCAACTACTAAATACGGGTATTGTAACTTTTTTATTGTGTTAAGTTAATTACTGTGAAACGCATAAAAAATGTAATGCAATTAACAAAATTAGCATAATTTAATGAAATACCGAATGCGATTTTTGCATTTTGAACACGGTAGGAAAAATTGCAAAATATCTTCAGCTAATCAATGTTCAAGTTCTTTCTTAGAAATTGCGCCGACAAGCCAGTTCACTTCCGATACATGTATTTAATATTTACCACGGCTATTGTACCCAGAGAAGACACACGGCGACGTCCAAGACGAAATTTTAAGGTGCAACGGAAAGATCTTATAGCAAAGAGAAAGACGTCTACTCAACCAACCTTCCTACCGCCATCAAGAATGAGGCACAAAAAGGAAACTGTAACTGCCCACACTGAAACCTACACACGAACGGCAAATACGTATCTACGAGAGAGTGGGAAACAAAGTGGGTACAAAAATAACAATAGATAAGCTAACTGCGCATTGGAACGCGTAATGTATATGTTCGCCGCACAAGAGCAGGAGTAGCTAATAAGTGTTCTGATACCCTGGCTTCAAGACGGCAACATGCTTGCTGAAATAATTGTGACAATGCAAATTAAATGATAAAAACAAGAAATTCACATCACAAAATGTATTTGGCGATTCTCGGTATATGCGACAAAGTTGCATCAAGGTTTTTAATTTATCTCGGTTTTTAAAGGATTTTTTTTTTTTTTGGCTGCTTACCAAAGGGAAGAAAGGCTTATGAGATCACTTTCCAGTCTGTGTGGCTTTGTGAATGTGTGTGTTTGTGTGGTGGTGTGTTNCCCACCCATTTGTGGTAAGTTCAATGTTTGAACCCGTGAACCTAATTTCCCCAAGCTAGGTACACATATAGCACTAATAAAGGACACCAGACTTATAGTTTTCGTCTACGCCGGGGACTTATTTTCAAAATGGCGGCGATTTTAAACTTTACACTATATCATGGAAACCATTAAACCGATTTAAACCAAATTTTGCAGAGCAAGTTGTAAGCATTGAATTCAGAGGTAAATATTGTTGTGGGTCTGCCATTTTGGAAGATAGCACCACGTGAAAAATAAAGCTTTTATCTCAAAAACTACTCTACCAATTTTCGTAAAATTTGGCACGTAAGTAATACTATAATAGGCCAGGTAAATAAAAGTTATTGAGTTTTATTAGGTACTTATTTTAAAAATGGGGGCCATACTAATATTTAAGGTTTATTTGATATAACTACTGTGCCATTTGACCAATTTAAACCAAATTCTGTATGCTGGCAGTAACTATTACAAGCATCATATAATCAAAAACAAAATTTGCCCGCCATTTTGTAAGATAGCATTACATGAATTAATGAAGTTTTTGTGTGATATCTCGGAAAATAATTGACAGATTGCTACCAAATTTAGCAAACAAATAATGATGTGGCAGTTGATACATACAAGTTATGTTTCAAGCATTTCAGAAACTTATTTACAAAATCGCGGCCATCTAGTTATTTCAGCATATTAAGCTATACCTTCGAAATAATTTAATCAATTCAAACTTAACTTCGTATGCTTTGGGTATGTATATCAAACATCAAATGTGTCTACACTGAGACTCAAATGTCCTCCATTTTTTGAAATAGTGCCAAACGAATAAATAAAATTTCTACGTCATTTCTCGGGAAACAATGGATCGATTCCTACCAAATATGGCAAACAAGTAGTACTATGATAAGTAATGATAACTGATATGTTGTAGGTAAGGCATACACTGATTTTCGAAATGGTGGCTAAATAACTTTGTTAGTTTTGTATGTTATATCGTCGAAACCCTGTAATTAATTACAATTAAACTTTGTATGCTGGTTGCATATATTGCAACCATCAAATATATTGGCACAGAACTCTTTTGTCCACCATTTTGCAAAATTGTATCACATGACGAATTGAAATCACATGATATCTCCGAAAAACACCTATTTCTACCAAATTTAGCAAACAAGTGGCACTATCGCAGGCCATGTAAACTGATAAACTCTGAGACGGTCAGACACACATATTTTCAAAATGGCAGCCCCATTAACATTTTTACTCAGAATTTTTTTATCTACGGAACCGCAGAACAAATTTCAACTTAACACTGTATGCTGACAGTATCAGTTATAACCATAAAAATTGTCTATGCAAAGCCTCATTTCTCCGCCATTTTGTAAGATAACCCCAAATGAATTCATACAGTTTTATGCCGTATCTCGGTAAATAATCGACGTATTTCTGGCAACTTTGGCGAAAAAGTTGTACTGTGGTAGGCCATATTAATTTATATGTTTTAAGTGCATACGTCTCTTATTTTCTGAATGGCACCTATACAAACATTTAATCTTAGTGTGCCATATCTACTAATCTACGTAACAGATTAAAATTTAACTTCGTATAGTATATCTATGACAATCATCGAATGTGCTAATATATAACCTTTTTGTCCCCTATGTATGAACATAGTCATATAAACAATGAAGGTTTTATGCCATAACTCGAGGACCAATCAACCGATTTCCACCGAATTTTCCACACAAGTAGTGTTATGGTAGGCCATGTAAACTTATGTATTTTTAGTGGATCAGGCACTTATTTTCAAAATTATGGCAGTAAATAATTCCATTTGGTGAATCCTATCATTCAAAACATTAGGCTGAATACGTCCGAAGTTGATGCTCCAAATCCTACCTCCATGATGCAGTTTATTTCAAGCTAGCTTAATTTCACGATTTTTTCTGAATTCGAATCCCGGGTTATTCACTTGTGTATTTTAATTGTCTTGGTACTCTTTCACATGTTTCTGGTTTCTTCTCTAATGATACTGCTATCAATGAGACGTCAACGCCTACCTACCATCTAAGCTGTTAAGAACTTCACTCGAATTTATTTGCACCCATGTAGAGGAACGAAGGCTATATAATTATCAGTAACTTCATGTGTATTTCATCGTGACGTATTCTCGCGTGTTTTTCATTTGTACGTATGTCGTTCTTAACCTAGCACATGTGGTCTGCCAGAATGGATGGCGAAAATATCGTAGATCATCTTGAAATATACGATAAATTTTATCTGTAGTTATAAAATGCGGCTATTAAAAATATTGCGTTCATAAACGCAGTTAAACTGCACTTTTATCGTAATACTCTACAATGGAAGCACGCTGAGAGTATTGCCTGAAGTGATAACAGCTCATGAAAACCTAATGGGGTTATTTTATTTCCACAGTCGGAAGATATGTCTGATTAGGGTTTGTAAATTAAAGTAAACCCTTATGCCCAGTTTGTATGTTTAATTAGGTGCTTTACTTATTGAAAGACAATTTTATTTTTCTAGCAGATAATGCGTAACTTTACCCCTTGTGATCCATTTTCGTGCATGAAGGACATGTCTGCATGTATTAGAAGGATTTATTTCAGGGTGTTTTATTTATCTCCAAATAGTTTTCAAAGTTTGATTAATAATCACCAATTCTAAACGTTTGCAATTTATTGTTAGCTAAATTTAAGCCATAGCACAAATACTGTTATGTCATTTGAGTTTTAACGTATTACAATATGAAAAGCAACCACTATTTTCGTGAACTTTCTATTCAGTACACGAAATACAAATCCTTATTTGTTGCATCATAATATGCCACCCATAAGTTAGTGTTTACACACACGTGGAAGTCTATCATGTTCATTATTAAGTATAACTTTAAGCTATCATAATTCCTGAGTTTGAGGGTAGACTTTAAACTGTCGTTCGCTTTCACTTGTGCAGGCAAGTCATCGTTATTTGAACACTTTCAACAGTATTCTGAGAAAGCGGTAATTAAATTTATAGAGATAATATTAAATAATGTAATGCCTTCTTACACATACCGCAACCATTAAACAAACGATAGGTCCTAGAGTGCATACAGTACCGTTGAAGTATAGCCAGTTGATCACATGTAAAACAAAACGATCGTGTCTTTCGAAGTATGCTGTAAACGACGATACTCTGATCGCTTGTCACTTTGTTGACGCTTACTGGCTCTCCACGCAAAAAAAAGTCTTAACAGGATATTTGTCTGGATATTTGCAATCAATAGTATTCATCCAACAAAACCGTTTCTCTGGAATAAGATTTTGTCTCCCAAACTAATGGGTTGTAAAGACGCCTCCATTTTGCTGCCATTGTGTGGCGATTAATAAATGCCTTCTCTTCCCCTTAACCACATTTTACCATTTAAATCCCAATATTACAATTAAAAGTTCAAATTGTACTTAAATTTACTATGTAAGTTCATCAACTATCACTGGTCAACGAAATTAATTAAAATAATTTGAGTACACGTTATTTAATAAATAATTTCTATAAGAATAGCAAAAAAAAATACTTTGCCAGTTTTATACGCACACATTTCACGGCATATATTAACAGATTCACATTTAAACAATCATGATTTTGCACTCGCAGATTCATAATAATCGTCATGCATGCGTAAATTACACTTTCACAAGCCGCAACTTCTACACTCACGAACACACGCACGCTTCTACTACGCACGAGCATGCCTACATTTATAAAAACACGAGCACACACATTTATAAAACATGAGAGCACACATATTTATAAAAATACGAGCACACACCCACGCAAATATATAAAATGTGAGCAGACACATCTATGAAATAAGATAACACACATATATTCAACACGAGCACTAGCACATCTACAAAACATGAGCACACACCACGTGTACACAACCTCGACAGATCGCCAGTCAAATAAGAAAGAGTGCACCCAGTTATTTCCAACGTCAGTGTAACACAGATTAATTCTTTAGTATTACAGCAAACCGCAGACTTGCGCCCTAGTATTTCAAGGTAACAATCCAGCTAGTTATCTTCTTAAGTAATTTGTCAGTAAAGATCTAAACACACGAGTGTGTGTTTGTCACTACTGGAATACGTATTTTACTTAGCGCAACGCCTGATGTGGTGTGCAAATACGTCTACCTTCACTTGGCTCGCAGTGACTTTCCCCTCAGCTGTAAAGCCCACAACGCAGGAAACCACCTGCTAATTACGTTGCTGCGGCGCTGCACACAGGTCAGCTGCTACAAATACTGGCGGTGAGGGACGGCGGGGACAAGGAACTTTTACCGCCGCCGCTTGCTTTGATCACAGACGCCGGCCTTAATGCACACTGCGTAGTGCATCGCTGTTTCCATGCCGCAAAACACGCCCGCACGGAGGAAAAAATTATTCCAAAACGATAATAGATACAGTGCAACCGTTTCTCTGTATCTCTCGCGGCGATGCATTGCCGNAGCCGCAAAACACGCCCGCACGGAGGAAAAAATTATTCCAAAACGATAATAGATACAGTGCAACCGTTTCTCTGTATATCTCGCGGCGATGCATTGCCAAAATAAACTTAAAACTACGCTGCATAAAACTGAACAATACACGAGCATTTTTATTTCAACATTATCGTGTTCGTTTCTTATGTAATTTACTTTAATTACTTCCCAACACGTAATTTCTTGTACTCCGTTTTTTGTTCTTAAGCGTGTGATAAGTAGTGTCTTAAAAACAATTATTCAATATTTAACGCAAATATATTAAGATCTAACCACGTGTCTTAACAATAACTGAGTTCATTAAGAGGCCTAACTCATTTCCTATACTACATACATCGACGTGAAAAATGCTCCATAAAATTCGTAGCCAGGTTGATCAAATCACCAAGGTACAAAAGGATTGAAGTGTAAATATTTTTTAAACCTATAATTACAGAGCTATATCTTTATGTATAAACTCACACATATACATACACCCGCTTACACAAAAATTTACACACCGTAAAAAGTTACTCGGAAACTAGTAAATAGCTACATATTATGTATATAAACGGTATGTACACGATTAAAATTACGTGACATGTCATATGTACATATGTCGTACGAGGTCGCTGCCATCAATTTTTTGTGTAGCATGTTGGCGGTAAATTTATTTGCATACTGATCCAACCAAATAATTTCGTGCATGGTAAGTGTTAAGATCAGAGAAATTTGATGTTACAGCATTTGATCCACAAGTGTTGAGAACTATTAGATGTCTAGAAATATCTGTGTTGAAAATAAGTATCGGTGACCAAAAAAACAGATAAGAATTGTATATTTGTACGGTACTCTTACTGTCTGTTTGTAATACACGATGATCTAAAAAAATACTGACAAACTCCACCTTCATATTTCTCATGAAAAATTATAAATAAAACANTGTAATACACGATGATCTAAAAAAATACTGACAAACTCCACCTTCATATTTCTCATGAAAAATTATAAATAAAACACATATGTGACACATGGTCTGCGATGCTTCGTAACGGTGGTACGCGCCCTTCAATGTGGAGCATATTTATTGTAAATTTTACATAAACTATTTTTAATTGAACAAAGACATACAGGATAANTGTAATACACGATGATCTAAAAAAATACTGACAAACTCCACCTTCATATTTCTCATGAAAAATTATAAATAAAACATATATGTGACACATGGTCTGCGATGCTTCGTAACGGTGGTACGTNTCATGAAAAATTATAAATAAAACATATATGTGACACATGGTCTGCGATGCTTCGTAACGGTGGTACGTGCCCTTCAATGTGGAGCATATTTATTGTAAATTTTACATAAACTATTTTTAATTGAACAAAGACATACAGGATAATTTGTATTTGAACGAATACCAGCAACCACAGCAAAACCGATCCCTGCCATTGCATTATGTCAGAGAGAAATTAAGCAACCCTTTTGTTGCATAAAGTTCTGTGATACTGAAGTCCAGTCAAGTTTCCAATGACGGATTCTTAAATAACACGTTAAACTTAATGAAAAAGGTTCATCCTGTGTTATCACGCTAAACCCCATCGTTTGCTATAAGTGCACGCGTAAAAGGTCGCAACCATTGCGTTACTGCACCTGGCACGTAAGCAACACTCAACGCACATTGTCTTGTCACGCCTGCCGGGAGGGCAACCGGAAATACAAGGCAGGCATTGCATACCCGTGTGCACGCAAAGGTCGCAAACCTGCTGGTGTGACCATGTGACTGCTACAGCACACGCTCGCTTGGCGCTCACACAGGTCTACAGGCAGTAAGAATGATTACTGCATCGAGACCGCTAGCACGATCTACCAGGTGTACAGTTGTATGTGTGCGTTGTGACAACATGCATCGGTACACGTGGGTGTAACGAGTAGGAAAGCACATAGTGTAAGGCGCAGCAAGGATACAGCAGAAAGGCACGCGGCATGAATGTAGCTATGCATCCCAGGAGGCAGGTACCACACCACTCCACCTTTACTGCCATTAATTAACCAGTGCCTACGGGATACAGAGAACAGTCGCCAAACGGAAACATGATTATGGACACGGACGACGTTTGCGTACAACACAGTTTGAATGGGAGGCCCTTGCTTCAATCGAAGAGGCGCTATCCAATCAACACTCGTACCTGCCCACACAATGGATGCCAGCCAGATGACCGTAATACGAGTTCTTCGCGAGCAACGATTGCGTCCTTATCACCTGCACATGGTACAAGCGTCAGGTCCAAACAATTATCTCGTCGGCTACAATTCGCTCGGTGGTGCCTATAACAGTGCAATACGCAGCAATGTTTCTCTACCTCCATACTGTGGACGGACGAGGCATGCTTAACACGCGCAGGCATTTTTAATACCAGGAAAAATCACGCATGTGTGGTTTCAGCATGACGGCGTCCCCACATTTTAGCCAAGATGTGCAATCATATTTGGATACGGCATATCCTGAGCGTTATATCGGTTGAGGTAGACCCATTTCCTGGCTCGCAAGTGCACATGACATGACGCCTCTTGAATGTTTTCGTTTTTGGACATGTTAAATCATTAGTGCACGACACGCCCGTCGACAGTGAAGAGGACCTGCTGGCGAGAATTGCCACTGTATTTGACACCATCTGCTACATGCCGCGGGTATTTGGGAGGGCCAGCCGGTCCCTGCGGTGACTCTGTGACATGTGTGTTGAAGTTGATGGTCGCCACTTTGAACAACTCCTCGACTATTTGCTTCTATTGATATGTTGCGTAGTCATATGTGCTGTACTTTCCGTGTGTTATTAAATGTTCACGTGTGTTCACCTATGAGTGTGTGTAAAGGCATACTCTTATCGACCATAGTAACATATTTAGTGTAGGTTCCACTATCCGAACGCACACATGCTAACACGCCAGGTACGTGACAATATTATGCCTGCACTGAGGAATTGGGTGTGATCTTCGAGCACATTATTATCGCGGCATTGTGGCAACTTACAGATTACGACTAACACCTACGTTAGTATCACACAAACCATGCGTGTTCCATATATTTGGAGATCAGCAACACATGTAACGTCATGCTACACCCCATCACATAATGTGTGGTGCGTTTTACGTGCGTGCCAAGTGCAATAACTCAATATTGAGACCTTTATGCGTGAATATTTATTTCAGATATGTGTGTGTATTTTAGTTATCAAATCTGCAACATTTTAAACCAAAGAATATTAAATTTTTAGATGCCAAAAACTGAAAATTTTTTACGCAACCAGCCAAATACTTTCTGCTTTAACTATACCCTATATCAGGTAAATAATTTTATATTTATTGTTAGAACTGCACTATTAATTTGTAATTGAGATGTTGATTCTAATTCAGTAATATGCGATAGTCACATACAGTAGCAGAAATCTAGAACAACTGGCATTAATTAAGGAGACAAATATGCATCTACTCTGGGTACATTGATTGTATTGTATTATTACTAAGTAATTAGGAAGTCATCAAATATTTTAAATAACTAACTACTATGGTATTTAAATTATGATATATATTTTTCCTTGCGTAATTGCTGTGTATCTATATAACATAATGTTTATTTCAGTAAGTTTTACAAAATATTTAGAATTAAATTACATTTAGTTTCAATAATTATGTATATTTTGGTATGTTTGATATAATTTAAATTTCTTTATGGGAATTCCCAGTGCTGAAAACCAAGTGTTGGCTTTCTGAACTGTAACCTACCGTACTGCAAAGTAGTAGATTATAATTTCCGAATGTAATTTACTTCGAGAAATATGTGACATGAACGACATACAAGCATTGCGTTGATATCATTAGAAAAATATGTCGAAAATTAATTTAAATACGACATTATAAAGAGTTTTCCAAAAAAAAAAATATTAGGAAAAGTTAAATTTCAATTTTTACAAGCTAGATGCTCCACATATTTTTTTTATATATTTAAACTCTAATCAATTTACTGAGAAACCTTTTTCGTGATTGCTGAACATTTCAGTGTTATGTCTGGAAGTGGGCTCTATTTACACTCATGAACAGTTGAATCAGAGATACCTTCCTAGGGTGAGGGACGATGGCACTTGTACCAGGCAGTCAATTTCATCCCTTGGAAACAGCCCCATACGAGGATACCTCAGTTTTGTGGTTAAGTATAAATAATTTACGGGTTTATTCAGGATGCCTATTATAAATGTATTCGTTCAATGAAAGTTCACTCTCCAACTCCGCGAGATCCCGCCCCACAGAAAGCTGGGNCGCCTATTATAAATGTATTCGTTCAATGAAAGTTCACTCTCCAACTCCGCGAGATCCCGCCCCACAGAAAGCTGGGAAAGGAAGAAATGGGAATCGTTGATCCCAAAAACAAAACACATAAAGGTGAAAAAGACATTTGATCCAAATTTAGCCTTCCCAGGTTACTAGAAGTGTAAAAGCAATTAACAATAATACAACAATTTGACGTATAATTGTGGCTTTAAAGAATTTTCTTCCAAAATATCATTCAACCTTGTTTACAACGTACATAAAAATTCATTTAAATAGATATTCAGTAATATAAAAAATATTCAAGTTGCTTTGCCTGAACAAAATGCATTAAAAATATTGCACACGATATATTTCCCAATTATTATTTCACAAGAACGTGCAGGCTACCAGAGAAAAACTGATGAAAACTAAGTCCTTTAATATCTCCCATCCATCAAATATCCCTTTGATCACAGTATCGCATTAGTCCTGGAGCCGAGCGTACTCCCATTACCTGACACTTGAGGGTCTAGGTAGTGCTTATTGATGTTAATTTAAGCATCCACACAACAATCTTGAAGCCGATGGTATTCCACTCACCTTAGGATGTCAGTGGTGCTGCACTGATAGACCACGCTCGCTATAGACGGTTCACGGTAAAATGAGCACTTTTGAAAGCTCTCCTCAGATCTACTTGGTTGCACGTTGTGTAGTCTTCCGCCTTATGTAAAATTAACAATTTCATTGTCCTCGTCGCTTTATTCATACGTCGGTCAAGTACAACTTTGAAATTATTATAAAAATAAATATTTTNAATTTCATTGTCCTCGTCGCTTTATTCATACGTCGGTCAAGTACAACTTTGAAATTATTATAAAAATAAATATTTTAAAAAAATACTCACTTTTACACAAGATGCATAAAAAACAGAAAGCGAAAGAAATAATTTAAGTCGTCACAAGTTTTTACCTAACACTTTTTATTCAACGNAGATGCATAAAAAACAGAAAGCGAAAGAAATAATTTAAGTCGTCACAAGTTTTTACCTAACACTTTTTATACAACGTTAATGAATTGAACTACTTTTCCTCCATCGTTACCAACTTTACTGAGCGCATGTTACTCAGTGCGCCCGTTAAAATATATGCATGTATGAGCTGTGACTTTTTTTCTAAGGTTGATTTTAAAAGTGCTCGCTTTATCGTGAACAGTCCTTAATTAATTCAGAGCAGGAGTTACTCTGCCCATTAAACACCTTGCGATGCTGGTAGAACTCGACTTATTAACAACTCTCTCACACCTCTTCCCCAATTCCAAAAAGCCTGTTGTCTCAATAATCCTACACTGCACAACTTTTTCGTGCTCCAGGACCACCCAGACACTACTACTCTACCGAGAGTTCACTCATCTCAGAATGTGCCCAAGAGTTCCTTCCGTCCTAAGAGCATACGAGCCATTCTCACAAAACTCTTACAACTCTTTCCTGAAGGTAACTCCCACTGAACGACTAAGTCCCAATTTCTCTCAGAAAAAGTGAAAGTCCTACATTNCAACTCTTTCCTGAAGGTAACTCCCACTGAACGACTAAGTCCCAATTTCTCTCAGAAAAAGTGAAAGTCCTACATTTATACGTTAACTCTAGTAGCTTCTCGTTCCCTACAGCATGGGGTGGCATCAATCATGGTAATAATAAGCGCAACTTCTCGCTGACGACATCGGAACTTCCTCGCTGGGAAATATGTACCGTCCTTGCCAGGAAAGGTCTGCCTCCCAAATCTAAAATGTATATCCTCAGTGTTTAATGAGCGAGGGTAACGTAACTACTTTTAACGTTTTTTTTTTTTTTTTTTTTTTTTTTNAATTTCATTGTCCTCGTCGCTTTATTCATACGTCGGTCAAGTACAACTTTGAAATTATTATAAAAATAAATATTTTTAAAAAATACTCACTTTTACACGAGATGCATAAAAAACAGAAAGCGAAAGAAATAATTTAAGTCGTCACAAGTTTTTACCTAACACTTTTTATACAACGTTAATGAATTGAACTACTTTTCCTCCATCGTTACCAACTTTACTGAGCGCATGTTACTCAGTGCGCCCGTTAAAATATATGCATGTATGAGCTGTGACTTTTTTTCTAAGGTTGATTTTAAAAGTGCTCGCTTTATCGTGAACAGTCCTTAATTAATTCAGAGCAGGAGTTACTCTGCCCATTAAACACCTTGCGATGCTGGTAGAACTCGACTTATTCACAACTCTCTCACACCTCTTCCCCAATTCCAAAAAGCCTGTTGTCTCAATAATCCTACACTGCACAACTTTTTCGTGCTCCAGGACCACCCAGACACTACTACTCTACCGAGAGTTCACTCATCTCAGAATGTGCCCAAGAGTTCCTTCCGTCCTAAGAGCATACGAGCCATTCTCACAAAACTCTTACAACTCTTTCCTGAAGGTAACTCCCACTGAACGACTAAGTCCCAATTTCTCTCAGAAAAAGTGAAAGTCCTACATTGATACGTTAACTCTAGTAGCTTATCGTTCCCTACAGCATAGGGTGGCATCAATCATGATAATAATAAGCGCAACTTCTCGCTGACGACATCGGAACTTCCTCGCTAGGAAATATGTACCGTCCTTGCCAGGAAAGGTCTGCCTCCCAAATTTTTTCTAGCCTGCTCTAATCTAAGACCGTAAAAACCCTCCGGATATTTCTCCCTCCCAATTTTACGCCTGACTCCCGCCTCCCCACGAACACCGAACCCGAACACCGCTTCAAGAGCTGCTTTGAAAAGGTCCGAGAATAGCCAAAGTAAATTCAAAACAATACAAACATTACATTATTCTCTGCCTAAACATTACATCATTCTCCGCCAATCAGATACGACTAGCAAAGACACTTCTTGGTGCGCAATATAATTTCCTAAGTTTTTGCAAACAGCAGCCTACACAGCAGCAACGTTTGGCAAATAGGCGTACTCCAAGGCGAATATGCATCGTTCGGTGATTTCGTACATACGCCGGCAGCGGGAACAGAATTATTGTCACTCCCAGGTCCTGATGCTGGCAGCGAATGTAAGGAAACACATTCACGATGCAGTCATGGTACCACGCCACAACAACGTAAAATCCAAATTTTAATTTTGGTATCAAAAAATTTAGATTTATCAAAACATTACATGTTAAAGGTTAAACTTATGTCAACTACTCCCTTAAATCTAAAATGTATATCCTCAGTGTTTAATGAGCGAGGGTAACGTAACTACTTAAACGTTTTTNACACTACGAAAAAAACAAGACGTTACTCATATAACAAATGAGCCTACTTTTCTCTACATGGGTGCAAATAATTTTTAATTCAGTTCTTAAAAGTTTAGATGGTGAGCAGGCCTTGACGTATGGTTGACAGCAAAAATTTTAAAACCAGAAACATACACCAAATTAGTGAGAAAATTACAAATACATGCGTGCCTTGCCCAGTACTCGAACCCAGAAAGCATCGTACTATAAGCTAGCGTGCAATCAAGTGCATTACGGAGGTCGGATTCGGAGCATCAAATTCGGATTTAATCAGTCTAATGTTTTGAATAATAGGGTGTACCTTCCTGAAATATTCAGAGCCGTAATTTTGAAAATAAATGTCTGAGCCATTTAAAACACGTACGTTTTCATGGTCTATCGTAGCGATACTTGTGTAAAGGATTTGGAGGAACTTGGTTGATTGGCACCTGAGATATGGCATAAAAACGTTGTTTTCTTGCTTGATTCTGTCTTAGAAAATCGTCTTAAAATGGTCCTGTAAACGATACTTCTAATAGATACCATCAGCGTAAAAAGTCCGGTTGAATTTGTTTAAATTCTTTAAGATATACAACAAACTCATCAAAGTATTTATATGGCTGTCATTTTGAAAAAATTGTCAAGTCCCAATTAAATTATGTAAGTTTACATAGCGTTATGTAGCACTAATGGTGAGCAAAATTTGGTGGAAATTAGATTAATTGTCCCGGAAATATCGAAAAATGTTTAGCAGTCTCACCTGGTACTATTTTGCAAAAAGACCTTCAAAGGAGNTTAATTGTCCCGGAAATATCGAAAAATGTTTAGCAGTCTCACCTGGTACTATTTTGCAAAAAGACCTTCAAAGGAGAATCCCTGTATGCATAATTGATACTTCTAAAGAATACTGTTAGTGTACAAAATTTGGTTAATTGTGTCAATTTTTTGATAGATGTAACATACTATCGTAAATTATTTATATTAACGCCATAAAAAATTGGCTGCTCCTANTTAATTGTCCCGGAAATATCGAAAAATGTTTAGCAGTCTCACCTGGTACTATTTTGCAAAAAGACCTTCAAAGGAGGATCCCTGTATGCATAATTGATACTTCTAAAGAATACTGTTAGTGTACAAAATTTGGTTAATTTTGTCAATTTTTTGATAGATGTAACATACTATCGTAAATTATTTATATTAACGCCATAAAAAATTGGCTGCTCCTAACGAATAAAATTTTACATCCCTTACTGTAGCACTACTCGCATGTAAAATTTAGTTGGATGGTATGGTAGATACCACCAAATAAACCTAAAATATTTGTATGATCGCCATTTATAGAATAAGCCCCTAATCAATTTAAATCGAATGCGTTTGCATGGCCTATCATAGTATTACTTAATTGCTAAATTTTGCGAGAATTGGTTAAGTAGTTTCCGACTTATAACGTAAAGGGTTTGTTTATTTATGTGGTACTATCTTCCGAAATGGCCGACCCACAATATCCATCCCTAAATTCAATAACCCTTTTATACTCAATTTATTAACATCGTCACATGAAAAATGGAGGGTTTATGCCATATCTCGCGAACTTATCAACCGATACCACTAAAATTTACACGCAAGTAATGTTACGGTAATAAAAATAAACTCAGATGTTTTAGATGCGGCGAGTATTTTTTAATGGTGTTTATATAAATAAATTGTATTAGTATGTTATATATATTAAATAATTCAACAAAATCCAACCAAATATTTTATACTAACAGTAACCATTAAAAGCATAAATTATGCATACATACTATTTTGCCAGTTTTTGTGTAAAACGATTCCAGGTAAGAAAATGGAATATTTTGCTTTATTTCCGGAACCATTCTAATTAATTTTCACACAATGTCACATGCCAGTAGTCACAGCAGGCCATCTAAAAATAGATGTTTTAAGAGGAGTCAAGCACTAATTTTCAAAATGACTGTTTTATTAATTAGTTATAGAAATGTCATATATAATAAGCACTTTAACCACATTCAACAAATTTTGTATTCTGACAGTATCTATTAAGAGTATCGTGTACAGAACTTTTAGAGTAATTTTGTAAGAGAGCGACAATTGAGAAAATTAAGTTTTTATGTAATATTTCGGAAGCCTCTCAACCAATTTCTACAAAATTCTTCACACAAGTAGCGCTACGGTAACCCAAGTAAACTATTGTGTTTTGAATGGATCTCACACTTATTTCCACAATGATGACCATGTAAATATTTAAGGTTAGTAAACCCGATCATTCAAAACATATGACTGTTTATATCTGAAGTTAATGCTCCAAATACTACCGCCATAATGCAGTAAATTGCACTTTTTCCTATGGTACGAGGTTCTCTGGGTTCAAGTTCCGTGTAAGGCTCGTTTTTATTTGAAATTTTTTCACTACTATTGCACGTGTTTCCGGTTCTATCCCTAATGATATTGCTGTCAGCGATATGTCAAAGCCTACCTACCCTCTAAGCTTTTAAGNAACTATTGTGTTTTGAATGGATCTCACACTTATTTCCACAATGATGACCATGTAAATATTTAAGGTTAGTAAACCCTATCATTCAAAACATATGACTGTTTATATCTGAAGTTAATGCTCCAAATACTACCTCCATAATGCAGTAAATTGCACTTTTTCCTATGGTACGAGGTTCTCTGGGTTCAAGTTCCGTGTAAGGCTCGTTTTTATTTGAAATTTTTTCACTACTATTGCATGTGTTTCCGGTTCTATCCCTAATGATATTGCTGTCAGCGATATGTCAAAGCCTACCTACCCTCTAAGCTTTTAAGNTGTGTTTCCGGTTCTATCCCTAATGATATTGCTGTCAGCGATATGTCAAAGCCTACCTACCCTCTAAGCTTTTAAGAATTTCATTGAAAATTATTTTCGCCCATGTAGAGGAAAGTAGCCTCATTAGTTACATCAGTAATTTTTGTTTTAATATGCAAATTACAAAATGATTATTTAATTTAAAACACTCACGTTAACTGCTCTTCTAAGAGCAGGAAAAAATGTATAAAATTCAATTTATTTTATTCTTTATTGATAACATGCTGCCAACTACAGAAAGAAACATTTCTAACGGTTCCCTCATACCTAACTTGTCTTGTGTGTAATTCTGGTACCTTTGGTGGCTAATTTATGTAGATAATTTTACAGCCTTTATAACATTACACATACGAAAGTTTCTGTGTGGACACAAAAATTTGTGTACAAGTCTGTGTCATGGTGAAACGGGTTTACCATATACAGAGTATGAAAATGCTTGGCTAAATAATTCCCCTCCCCCAAAATGTTACCGTGTTGTGGCGACCTGCAAAACTGAAATCAGGATAGCTAGACGAGGAATCGAACCCGCATCCGTCTGTTTGAAAGTCCAGTGTTTTGCCAGTGCGCCACCTGTTTCATCTGTATGCGCCTGTACTTATTCATGAGTATTGGACGTATATGCTGTACAAATGGAAGAAAAAAGGTTACATAGCTGACCCTGTGAGACTCCTACAGTTTGGTTGCATGTAATGCAGTGATGTCCAGCCGTTTTATACAAAGGTCCGCAACCATTATTGTGGACTTGTCTGGGAGCCGCAAGCGTAAAACTCGTAAAAACCTCAGTAGAAGGATTATAGGGTCTTTGGCACATTGGGACCTGGGATCGGAGCTGCTCGTGCTGTCATTCCGGTCCTCTGAAAAAGGCAGACAGACGTTCGAGATATTGCCAGATATAAGAACGAGACTACGCTTCAAATGTATAAAGGCAGACCATTACAGTACGCAATTGTATACTGGACGTGGTAATTTTAAGGCCAAGCTATACAGCCTGAGGCTTGTGCAAACTCCGTTACGTGAGGTATGTGGAGTCGATGAGACTGTACAGCATGTAATCACGGAATGTCTGAAGACGAAGGACTTAAGAAACTGGCTGGATGAAAAAGTAGAAGAAATGGGCATTCACTTAGGAATTGGAACAGTAATGGAAAAACAAAGAAATGCACAATCTCTGGATAATGAGGTATTCAGGTAAAGGCTTATAAAACAAGTAATTCGGAATATCCTTGATTGGCGAGGACAGGTTTTTAAATGAGAAAACCGGTAGAATTCCGAGTAACGGCATAAATAAAATGAATGGCCCGAAGAGACAAGAGGAGAAAGTGCCGTGCACTGTCTTACTCATCCNAGGACAGGTTTTTAAATGAGAAAACCGGTAGAATGCCGAGTAACGGCATAAATAAAATGAATGGCCCGAAGAGACAAGAGGAGAAAGTGCCGTGCACTGTCTTACTCATCCGAGTACAGTTGCAGTGCGGGAGGAAGGAGGGTGTGCTGGCCTTCGGGCCTAAAAAACCTGTCATTCCGGTCGGCCAGCGACCGTAATGAATCCAGGTGACCTTGACATTTGACCTTGACTCTAGTGACCTTTGACCTTGAAAAGCAAGGAAATCCAAATAAATCCACAAAAATGGCAAAAACGTATAAAAACACTATATTAAAAATATTTAAAAATTATTTTTAAAATATTAGAAATTAATTTAAAAATTATTAAAAAAATTTATTTTAAAAACTTAAATTTCCGGAGGTCCCCCATACCCCCTCCATCCATACTCATTCCACCATTTTGGTAGGTGCAGTCCATCATCTTGGTAGCCATCACAGCCCACGTCCACCATCTTAGTAGAGGAAGTCCACCATCTTAGTAGGCGTCACATCCACCGTCCACCATCTTGTTTTTTTTCGTTTGTAATTTGTTTATTTATACATTACTGAAGTTTCTCTCTCACCTTCGTTCAACCACCACCTTGGTTTTTTAGTTTGTCATTTGTTTTACATTGGTGGTGCTGTCTCCAGCACCGTGCCCAGCAGACGACTGACCCCCTCCACTACCCCCCTCAATTATATTTAATTGACGAATTGCCGCACCCCTTATTCTCGTTGGCTAATTGCCCACTCCCTTCCAATATATTTAATTGCTCCGCCAATGTTTCTCATTGGCTAATTACTCGGGTGNGTTGGCTAATTGCCCACTCCCTTCCAATATATTTAATTGCTCCGCCAATGTTTCTCATTGGCTAATTACTCGGGTGTTTTAGGAAACCTTCGACCAATTAGTCAAAGAATGGGCAGTTTATTTGTGCCGTCCACAAACAAGATTTCCCACAAACATCGGAAATATGAAAAAATAAATCTTGGGCAAACGACGTACAAGCAAGTGCGACAGAGAAAATTGCTNCCCACAAACATCGGAAATATGAAAAAATAAATCTTGGGCAAACGACGTACAAGCAAGTGCGACAGAGAAAATTGCTTATTTAATTATAAAATTTTAAATGATAAACTTTTTAAAGTATGCTCTGAAGGGTGAGTCTGTATTAGTATCAGGTTTGAATATTGAATATAGAAGATGTAACGGTGATTTGCACAGTTTGGAGGTTACAACGCCACCGGAACCATGGGCAGAGGTGCTCGTATGTGCGTGTGCATATNCGGTGATTTGCACAGTTTGGAGGTTACAACGCCACCGGAACCATGGGCAGAGGTGCTCGTATGTGCGTGTGCATATGATCTTTGCTCTATCTTTAGAAAATATTGCACGTACTTTTCCCTTCTCCAAGGGAACAGCAAGAACAATAAATATATTCAAAAGAGAGAAAAAAAAGATTGCAAGTACTTGTCCCTTCTCTTAGGGAAAAGCATGCGCAATCAATATTAATACCAAAGAAAGGAAAAAAATACTTACTTTTTTACACGGAGAAAACATAAATTACTGAACACACGCACACGGTTAGAAGTTAAATAACATTTTTCTATATTTGACTCATAAACTACACTAAAATATTACACCAGAAAATTAGGTTGAAATTCTGGATTCGCAAGTATAGAGCAAAAAATACGTGTCTCCGGATGAAATCGCGTAATCTTGCTCCCACGGTGACTCGTGCTCGACTGGGCAACTAATTTATTTTCGGGTTCGATTTATTTACATTTTTTTTTTNCTTGCTCCCACGGTGACTCGTGCTCGACTGGGCAACTAATTTATTTTCGGGTTCGATTTATTTACATTTTTTTTTTATTGTGGAATGATGTCATCTATACACGTGACTGAAACGTTATCATGTATCTTCGTATTTCACACAGCCTAAGATCACGCATAGGACTTGCAGCAAGTGTTCGCACCAACTATTGTAGATAACTTTGCATCTACACCAGCACATAACTGTATTTTTTTCCGACTATGATCGTATGAAATTACGTCTTCAAGCTCTTTTCAAACGCTGGCTGGCCTATCAAAAAAAAAATGTTTACGCTACGAAATATATAACCATGTTTATATCTCCGTNGTTTTCAAACGCTGGCTGGCCTATCAAAAAAAAAATGTTTACGCTACGAAATATATAACCATGTTTATATCTCCGTGAAATGAGCATGCCACTCACATAAATACAGACATTACATTTGCAGAATTCAAAGATATGTTATCTTTGTGTCGGAAAGACAAGTTTGGTATGTTGGTAATCGTAAAGGACTGCTCGCTGCATAAAGGCAGGTACAGGAGTGCATTTAATCATTTTATCCTACGAACACAACAATGAGTCACGGAAGCATTTCCAAATTTGGCGGCGTTGATCGTCATGATGACCTTGAACATGGGCAAAATCGCTTCACAACTGCACGCAGATAAAACAAAAATTGTAAAGTGTGAAAAATGAAGTGGTTGATGATTTGGTAGCGGTTGATAAAAGCGACCCTGAAGACTCGAATAATCGACCTCATCAATGTATCGAACGTGCAGAGACGAGAAGAATTGAAGGACCTACAAAATATATTAATGTCCTAACTGGCTGCGAAAACTTATGTTGCGAGGCATAGCAATAAGATATTGTATACGTGTGTCGGACAGCTCGAAAATATCGAAAAAGCAATTTCAGATAATCGCGAATGATTTCCTACAAAAAGGCGAGATCGAAATATATACATGTACGAAACGCCTTTTCCACACAGTGAACGTTGGATTACCGAACCGAATTGGTGAGCGAGCTTCAGCGAGCGATCGAGGTGGTACGGACCAAATACTTACTCGCAAAAAATTACAGAATAGACGTCGAGAATCGAAGGGAGGTGGCTCTCAAACCTATTACCCTCTGACTAGACGAAATTAGAAAAAAAACCTAGTGATGGTGACGATGCCCGCGTTGAAAACAAACGTGAAATCATGGTGGAAGAACCGACCCCAACGCGTAAACGGAAAAGAAGACCAAAATTGCCCGAATCGGAAGATGGCATCCCTAACGACGAAGAAGATTTGCGCCTGATCGATTTGCTACATGCGCGAGAATAGAAACATACACGAAAACACGGACCCGATGTGGGCATTCTTCCATCTCATTACATATCTTCCTACTCTGACCGTACAGCCGACAAGACTTGTTTGCAAAAAAAGTGGTGGAAAATGGTACCTTAGAAATATGGGAATTTCATTTTTTTTTCCAGTGATGTACTGCAGATCGGCAAGCAAGCTGAAAATCACGCAGGTATTGAGCGAACTTTTGTTTCGTAGGCACCCTGGACACTACACCGAATCGGATTCGTGCAAGTATTGCCTTTTGTTAAAGCAAAGTCAGAAATATAAGGCCGAGAATAACCCTGAATCACATATATTTAAATATAGCCGGACTGTTTCCTATAGTACGTGAAATTGGTAGTTAGGGTTTGCCTCCGAAATTGGAGAGCAGAGAAAATATCGACTATAAGTATTGGGTTGATCCGAATGATATTTCTTATTGCTTCGCAGGCACCAGGAAACCGATCGCACACGAACAAAATAATTTCCATCATCGAAGAACTAGCGGAGGCAGGCTACATTTCGGAATGAGCAAGTATGCAGTTGCTGACGAGCTGCACAAATATGCTAGAATAAATTACCCATGCAGAAAAACGTAATGAAAGGGCTGTATGATAATTTTCAATCTGACATGATCGAAATTCTAGTGTGAATGAAGGTCGCCGCTACGTTTTGACCATAATCAATACTTTTTCCAAGTATGCCTGCCTAATATCGTGTAGAGCCCCCGCGAGCACGCAGAAGTGCTGCAAAACGACGTGGCATGGACTCGCCTAATGTCTGAAGGTATGCAGGAGGCATTTCACACCATGAATCTTGCAGGGCAGTCCACAAATCCATAGGAGTGCNCCTAATGTCTGAAGGTATGCAGGAGGCATTTCACACCATGAATCTTGCAGGGCAGTCCACAAATCCATAGGAGTGCGAGGCGGTGGAAAGCTCTTCTGAACAGCTCGTTGCAAGGCATCCCAGATATGATCAATAATGTTCATGTCTGGCGATTTAGGTGGCCAATGGAAGCGTTAAATGTCAGAAGAGTGTTCCTGGAGTCACTCGGTAGCAACTCTCGACGTGTGTGGTCTCGCATTGCCCTGCTGGAAATGTCCACGTCTGTAGGAATGCACAATGGACATGAATGGGTGCAGATGATCGGACAGGATTCTTACGTATCTGTCACCTGTCAGAGTCGTATCTAGACTAGCATGGGTCCCATTTCACGCCAACTGCACATGCCTCATACCATGATAGACCCTCCACCAGCTTGAACAGTCCCCTGTTGACATGTAGGGTCCATGGATTCATGAGGATGTCTCCATACCCGTACACGTCCATCCGCCCGATACAATTGGAAACGAGACTCGTCAGACCAGGCAACGTGTTTCCAGTCATCAACAGTCCAATGGCGGTGTTGGCGGGCACAGGCAAGGCATAAAGCTTTGTGTCGTGCAGTCAACAACGGTACACGAGTGGACCTTCGGCTCCGAAAGCCCATATCGATGATGGTCCGTCGAATAATTCACACGCTGTCACTTATTGATGCCCCAGCACTGAAATCTGCGCCAATTTGAGAAAGGGTGCACGTCTGTCACGTGTAATGATTATCGTCAGTCGGCGTTTGTCCCGTTCGTTCACCATATTTTTCTGGCCGCAGCGATGTCAAAGATTTGATGTTTTACAGGATTCCCGATATTCACGGTACACTCGTGAAATGGTCGTACACGAAAATCCAAATTATATCGCTACCTCGGAGATGCTATGTCCCATCTCTCGTGCGCCGACTATAACACCACGTTCAAACTCACTTAAATCTTGATAACCTGCCTTTGTAGCAGCAGTAACTGATCTAGTTGCCGACCGCATCGCGTTACTCTGATTGGTTCCATACCTCTGTTATTTGCATACGCACGCCTATACCAGTTTTTTTGGCTCTCCAATGTATTTGTTCATGTTGAGTTACCATAGCCTCTGTCGAATTTGATAGTGCGTGTGTTTGGCCTGCTTAGCAGCATCATCTCGAACATTTCGCTTAACTAACTGAGCAGCGATAAGTGCCTCGGTTTTAGTGTAACTGCTGAATGTTTGCCCAGTTTTGCGACTCTTAATTACTTTGGCTGTTTTCCAATCTCAGGTATATTTATTCAATGTTTAAATTGCGGTAAATAAATAAGTGATAAATCAAAAAATTTTATGGTAGATTATTTCAGCGCGTGGTGTTTTTCTAGTCCTGGGGCTTTTTTTATGGTTGCCGGTTTTTAAGGTGGCGAAAAATTCCAATATGGTAATTAGTGCTGGGTCAACAGCAGGTGGGTAATTTAGAATGCAGATACATTAGTAGAGACCACGGCGGCACAGAGGCTAGAGCGTTCGCTTCCCACCAAGGTGAACCGTGTTCGAAGCCCGGTGAGGTCGCTCCCGGATTTTCGCACGTGGGAATCGTTTTGGATGAAGCCGGTGGTTGTAGGATTATCTCGGGGATCTCCCGTTTCCCTCGCTCTTGCATTCCGGCGCTGTTCCATCACTCACCTCGCTTCACAATCGTTGGCTCTGCAAGACCTCGATGGAGAAGAGCATCCGAAACCTCTCCACTTCGCTCATACATTTCTGTTTCCGTATCTAGTGAAGTGTATGTCGCCGAGATAGAGATAAGGGAAAGCCGTTTCTGTTAGTGCATCTGCAATTACTTCTGTTGTCCTCAGGGCTATATTTAATGTATATTGATATTATAAACCACATGCATTGTTGTATGTAGTGAAGTCTAAATATGACCCTAACTTAAAAACTAAATTTAGTATGTCCGTAAAGTTATAGTGAGGTTTCCAATGTCTACAGGGCTCATATAAAACAACATATTTCAACGATACACACACTGCATTGAGTAGCAATGCAAAGTCTGTGGGGTGTGTGAAATATACATGCTTTGCGCGTGTAGGTAGCCACGTGGCGGAGACACCACACCATGCAAGAAGGCAAACTGTGGATGGTGCAGAGTGTGTATGGTGGATGGTGCCAAAACACATTCACCCACCACCTTCACCCCTCTGCCACCCTAACCCTCCCCTCCCACCTCTCTCCCGCCCTAAATACACCACAACCTCCACATGCTCCCCACCCTCTCACCCACCTAAACCCCTCCATGTCCCTGTCATCATTCCTCCACTCCCTATCTCACCACACCCCAAACACCCCTCCCCCACCACCCTCCCCAATCACACTATCACCCCTCCTCCACCTCTTCCCCACCACATTCTACCCCCACTGCCCAAAAAATTATAATAATCGAGTATTATGTAGATTTTATGACTGCTCACCCAGTCATAAAAATCGAGAAAAATAGAACCCCCTCATCCCCCCCACTCACAGGACCTATTCCTTACATAATTTGGAGAAAAGTATAACATATTAATAAATAATAAATAATGTTTCATAAATCCCAAAATTTACAGAGAAATTATAAACATTTGAAAAATTACGAATAAAATAATGACCTTTTCAGAAGTAATTACGGTGATATATTATCAGACCATATTGTTTACAGTTGAGCATCACAATTGTGTCTAACAAGCTTACAAAAGATGTTCAAAAATGTTTCTTTCTAATACCATACACTTGGCCGCGCACTTTTGAACTGCATGTGTTGCTCTACATAGCTGCACATGGCTGTCTTCGATTTCTGTATCAGCATGCATGATACGCGCAAGTAAATACTCACATGTTTGTGCAGTCTTTTGGTAAACAGTATCATCCATCCATCCATTCCCATATGCAATAATCTAATGGTGGTAGATCTGGCGATCGAGGAGGCAAGGGCTGAAAACCGCCTCGTCCTATCCATCTTTCAGGGAAATGCACATTTAAGTGTTCAACCACAGCATGGAGAAAGTAAGGAGGTGTACCATCATGCAGGAAGATCATACGACGTGTCACTGCTAACATAATATTCTCAAGTAACAGAGATAGTTCTTCTTGCAAAAATTGCAGATACACCACACCATATATTGGTGCTGAAACGGTATTTAATAAAACGCCTTTCCACTGTAGAGTGGGTATGCTGATTGTTGAATTAATCTGTAAATATTGGGAATAGGATCCACATTTATATGACACATTTTGCTTCAAATTATGTAAGGAATAAGCCATGTGAAACGCCTCAAAAAAACTGCTACTTTCGCCTGTCACAGCTATCTCAGTTTACTTTTGCAATATATGCATTAACACAATTTTTGGTATTTTTATTTATTTGGTGCGGATATATTTTATTTACTCCAGATTTAATTTATATTAATTGCAAGATGTTTTAACATTAGAAAATGTATTTCTGTTTTATTAGTTTGTAAATCTTTCTGTTTTCAGTCACAAAAATATTTGTATGTGGGCCGTTTTGCATAGAAGAATCTGTTGTTTGGTTGCTATGGTAACGCACAACATAATTTGTAAGACATTATGTAGCCATCTCGTGATTGGCGCGATGCTTGAAGGTATCATTTAAATACGCAGTTTTAGCTTTTTCTGGCAATTTTGTTTCCGGCAGGCAGGTGATGACCTAGTGGGTCATCGGCCTGATAGGTAATTTTTAATTTTTTTTTTTTTTTGTTAGATTGGCTGAGTCACGTGTCATAATACAGACTGCCGATAGGTCGTAGACGCGTGGCACTGAAGAATAATTAATTAGTCTGCATGTACTACCTACGCAGGCTAGAAATTTAAATCAGATAGAGCTACTGCGGTATGCGCGTGGTACGGTATAGACTGTAGTAATGTACCTCAGGCCCGAGAGCCTTGTGAGGTAAGATTACGCCTGCGAATAGCAGAACCAGCCTAAGTAGATACTACGAGATGTTACTGCTATCGATATTTTAAGCTAAGTATTCTGATTTTCAACGCAATTGTCAAGTAAATAATATTTTATTTTAATTAATTTAGTTTATGTTTACGCCATCCGGGATCTTCAGTATTCCTAAGTTTCTCTGCCCATTTCCCTACGAAGTCCTGAACAGATGTATTTTGTTCTCCCAGCTCAGTTGGTGTGAGAAAAACTATTAATTATTTTAATTTACATAATTTTGCAAGGGATTTAACGAGATTGGAGAGGATAAAATTATTTTTGAACTTTCTAATGAGGGATACGTACACTCATAGTTACGGCCACACAAAGTAAAGTTAATTTTGAAGCTATAAATAAATTTCCTCACAATATTTGCAATAATTAGTAATTTATTTCATGAAGTTTAGATCAAAAGATTTTTTTTTAATTACATCCTATCTACTTTTACTCAATTCTCTGTGAGTATTTATTTGACAGTAGCTATTGGTAGTTAGGAATTGTGTTTCTTCCTAGTGTCTCCTGTGTGTTATTTGTAGTCTAGAGATATTGGCTGCTACGAGTGTTCCTGAGATACAGATCGTTAGTAAGATTCAAAATATATGGTAAAATTTATTTGGTGTTTGTGCGTTTCGTTTGCTGTGAAGTCATTACTGTCCTGTGGAGCCCGGCAAGCTTCAAACCCCAGGTCAGCATTCACTGGTAGTGGCGTCAAAAAATATAAGATCCAAGATTAGATATTCTATATTCCTCATCTCACATTGCACTACACCTGTGAGTGGCATTAACTCCTCGTGAATCATCCCATATATATTTTTCTCCCATAAGTGATTTATATATTTATTATCATAAAACCATTGTATTATTGGTTTAAGGCATACCCTAAATGACAATAATTTAAAGAACTATTCCAATTAGAATTTTTATTTATAAAAATCCATAGTAAATGTATGGTTGTTTGCATTTTAAGAAAATTTAAAGGCAAGCAATGTATTATAGAGATCGTTTTGTTTTTTTCAGTTGGGTCTGTATTTTAAACAGAGTACTTGTGTATACCCACATTGGTTTTTTTGTATTTGTTTTAAATAATTATGCAGCAAACCACACTATCACAAGTCAGATTGTAAGCAAGCTAATATTTATAAGCATAGGTGAATATAATTTGCGATCTAGTACCCCCAGACTCGTGAAATTCAGTTTGCAAGCATCATTTATAGCTCCAGGAAGGTATGCATGTATATTACGGCACTGGTGTACTTCGTGTCGTCGTGCAGTAAGCTTGAAAGCAAAGTCCTTGCAGCAGAGGCGACACCGATGTGCCACTGAAAGATACGTAGATTAACTGTCGTCACGTCGGAAGGAGCAGGAACCAGGGATGAAGATGTCTTCGTGGAATGATATGTTGCTCCTGATAATGAGGTGTCAGATTCGTTGTTTATACATGGTTGCAGCCGATTTTGGCAGAGGAGCCATAGGATCATTGCAGTAAGTATTGTTGCGGTAGATATTGAGTATACCGCTGGTATAAATCGTGATGTATTTATGACAATTTTGTTTGAACGAACAATTGTACAAAAGTACCTTCTTCAAACCTGAAGCCTTGCCCACTCAAAATCAGTATTATTTTTCTATCAGGTGAAACGTAACATTAATGTATGTACTGCGATTTAAATACTGTTACAAGACGCCAGAGAGGCAAATTCGAGTTCACGAGGAATGGCGCTATTAAAAAAATAAAAGAACTAAATTTTAGTTTTAATTTCTTGACACAGCAATTATTTACAAAACTACCTCTCTCCCCTCTTGTTATTCTCAGTGAGCACAGTATTTAATGTATATCTCAATTCTAGTTAAAGTTCTTATCAATGTATCCATATTGGTTACAGTCACTTAATTTACACACATTATTTACAAACACTCAATATGTCTATTGCCATCATTCCAAATGTCACTCACGCATCCAGCTAATAGTCTCGACCGTCAGTCCCACTTTCCCCTGTACCGATGCTCGCATTTCGCAGACTTCACTCCCGCTGGTCACTCTCGCCGCCACTGGGCGCTCTGCTAGCTCGTTGCTTTGCTGTCTTCACACACATATAGCTTGTGGTCATACAATCTTCCAAACTCTAAACGCTCAGGTCAAAGACCCGTTGCGGTTTAAGTAGTCTCGCTGGCCCGATATAAAGGTTCACCGTACCCCAGGTCTCACTGAGAGAGGCTAGAGCAATGACCAGAACATTATTTCAAAGATAACCTCAGAATTTCAATCCTCTGAACGTCAAGGGTGCATGAGTCACGATAGGCTTATCGCGGGGTCATGTGGCGGCTTGCTTTTGTAAATAGCCAACCGCTTCTCACATTACACACTTCCGTGAGTCTCACACACCCCTTTGCTCGCTCGCACGTACGAGGCAATGGAAGCGATGCAGACCAGTATTACGTGACAATATTTATTTCCATGTATGATAGTGTCTTGCCGAAACACATTTATTTATAAATTTTTCTATGCCTTAATGGCGTACATGATGTGTAGGGGGAAAAAAAGCAAATATTTTTGGGGCCATTATTCTGCATGTATTAAAAATATTCACATCTAAATACGACAAAATTAGCTTAACGATATAACTTAAGGAATGTCTACTTTCTTGTCTCATTTCTTAGAATGAAGTTATATGTTACCTTATCCAAATATAATGCCGCAGCAGCTTCCTTGTCGATATATAAAAAGCTCACAGAATTTAATCTCAGCTGCTCCATCGTTGAACACAAGTACGTCTTGAGTATTTTAAGACCAGAGAAAGACCTCTCGGTTGTTGCTGTTGACATGGGAATTGTCATCACAATTTTCAAAATCTTTGAAGAAAAGTTCTGGGAGCAAAATCTTAGGATGAAATTTTTCCTTGAAATAATTGTTCATATCTTCTATGTTATCAACAACATGAAGCATCCCTCTGTAAAGCAAAAAAAAAAAAATGATCAGGGTTATCGTATTTGTAGAATTGTAGAATTTCTTTGATTGATCACTGTGGCATTTTAAAATATGTCACCATTATTTCACCATTATTGCATGGTTATTGGACTGTTTTAAATATTTTGAGGCCTCGTTTTCAGAATCTGGTTTAATGAAAATGATTGCGAGTAATATTATTAATTGTCTCATTAGCTTTTATTTAATTAATATGGTTAATAATGATTTAAATCTCTATTTGAGATTATACGATTTATTTTAATAATTAAAAAGTACTATGGGCCCCATATATATTAATGACATAACTCATTAGGGTAAATATTTTCTGTATTTTGATTTAATCATTTATCAGAGCGTATATAGGATGTTATTTACGTATTTCAGTTTATTTAATCATAGTTTTCACTATTTTACAATTAACATATAGTTTCTCATTACTTTGATTTCAACTCAGTTTATTTCTGTCCTTTGAAAGTTCAGTTTATAATCCCGTTAGTCGGTCACCTGCAGACAGGTGTTTTGTGGGGGATTGTTTCTTTACCGGCCGGATGTGACTTGCGGCATTGTGAATTCCTTTGATTGTTACCGTCTAAGACTCCCCTCCGACTCACTTTCCTGCAGCTGCAGTTCTGGCAATTTTCTTGGCGTATCTTTGCCGCTTAGCGCATGATTTTACCCTAAATAAATGGGCTTCTGTTCAGATAGCATTTTCCCCTACCTTTATGTCTGGGCGCAATTTGAGGCAGCGTTATATCTGGTTCTGATTGAATCACTATCTGAAATGGATGCAAAAATTTCCATCAAATCTCTATAATTTGAAAAGACAGATGAAAGTAGCTTATATCTTACTGTCCATCTTGTTGGACATAAATGGTAACACTTAATTTACGCAACAGATATTTTGAAGTTGTTTGGATCCAATAGATGCCACTTGCAATTATAAAGAAAAAGATTACATACTTTTTTTAGATCTGATTTTATTATCAGACAAGAAAACACTAGTGTTTTGCAACATTCGTCGACAAATTATTGCATATGAATAATGTTTTAACATGCGAGAATTTTGGAGGGGAAAAATGTATTTCTACCCACCATCCTGGGTAAATTTTGGGTGGGGAAAAGTATCTCTTCCCCCCGCCCCACACAATGTGGCGTCAATGCATAAATCCCAATATTTACTTATGATACTAACATAAATTGTGTCTGTAGCAAAGTTATAAATGCAACTTTCAAGTCTCTAAATTATTTAGATTTACTTAACAAATTATACAAGAATTTGTGGTATGGTAGTTTGTAGCATTCAAGCCTATGAACTCAGGGGTTTATGAGTTCAATTCTATGTTCTTACAAAAAAATTTACCAATCGTCAAATAATACCAAAGGTAACATATATAAAGATGGCCAGTAAATAATACTTATTTGGGCAAAACCAAATTTTTTTTTGTTCTGAAAATGCATAGCAAGCTGCTTTTAAGTGGACCACAAGTGGCCAATGGCTGGGTTGTAAGGAGCAAATAGCTGGACTACTAGTGGTGAACAGCTGGACTTGCCAACAGTTGGCTGACAACAGTTGGCTGACAACAGTTGGTTAGATTATGGCAAGTCGGAAGCAGTAATCCAGTGGGCCACTGCTGCCACTCATGGCCCACTGGTGGTGCCAGTATGCTTGGGGTATAGTTGGGTACGCAGAATCGGGCAGCTTATTGGGTAAATTGTATTTTTGCTACATGGAAGTTGTTTGAACAGTTGCCCAGATGTGGCCAACCACACAAAACAGATGCATCATGAGGGTCATATGCATCTGCGATTGCATTACAGAGGTTGACTGATTATGGAAACTTTTTGTGGGCTGCTCGTGTGCAAGCTTATTCGCGCAAGTGGGCCAACTGACTTTTGCTACTTGGGTGGTTTCTGTAAGGGCAGACTTCCAAGACGTAAGGGCCAGTGCAGTGAGAGCAGATGGTTTGGAGGTGGTAGGAGTTTCTGGTATTGTCCACAGCATCGCAGTTCTGACAGGGGCTGTGTCTGACTGTCATTTTTGGTACTTGTGGAGACGCACAAGATGGTTTGAGTTTGAGTCGGGTTGAGTTTTATGACTTTCACAAGAGTCGGAAGAGTCTAATTTTTTGCAGCCGTCATGCAAAAAAACTGAGGCTTCAACCAGTGTTTCTTGGAGTACTGAGGGTCTATTAATTTTTGTGAAACTGATATTTCAACCTGTAGCTATGTGACTCCAGATCCTCCATTATGCCCTGCGAATTGTCACCAACACTTGTGTCCTCCCTTCCTTTCTTGGCTATCAAAAAAAGGCAGCTTGAAGCTAATTTTTTACTTGCTTGCGGTTTGTTGGTGGGGCTGCGTGGGTTAAAATGCTGCCTAAAAATGTCAACAGTAGCAAAGACAATAAAAAAGTCAAGCAAGCTATAAAATTTCAACACTGCTTCAGAAAATATGCCTTTTAAAACAGACTTGCTAATAGTGAAAATTTTCAAAAGTCAAGTGAAGTGTTTAGTACAATATCTAGTCTTGAAACAGACATAAAATTACAGGTTTAACAAAACTGTGATTCTTAAATGATTTAAGTTGCAATTTCAGGTAAACTTTAACATTATTTTTTAAGAAGTTACTACCAGATAATGTTTTGCAGGATAACTACTCACTGGGTAGCTTGAGCATCAGGTAGCTGCAAATGCTAGTAACTTCGGCTACTTTCACAATCTTTAACCTGCAGAAGAAACAAAACATGGTCTTTACTTATTATGTGTACAGTGTTACTCAAGTGTTTTGCTGAAAGCAAATTTTGAATGTAACGTTATATTTCCTCTACTGATTGCATCCCAACCTATACCTGATACAACATAACACAGCATTAATAATCATAAACTGGTACTCCATTGTTTCTTTCTTACAAATGAAAAAAGTGAATGAAAGTTTCCAACACCTGTAAAATTAATGGCTAAACTACAATTTTTTTAAATATATATAATCAGACAGATTTGACTTTGCAACCTTCCTTCTGCCTCCTCCTACATGACATAGCCTTAAGTATAGTCCTCGACCGGTTTTTTTTTGCCACTAGCAAGTGCTTCCATTGCCTGACTGCACCTAGTTGCCTAAACTAGTCTCTTGTGTTCGTTTTTTTGTGTTGTATGCTCATGCAGTACAGCTTACCCCTCATATCAAACCACCCAAAGCACCCAATATGGGTAGTGTGAGGCACAAGAAACTGTCTCGCTTCACTCCTGTGCATACCTTTCTCTGGGTATCCTTTTTTTCCTGACAAATTGCACACCCCTGCCCAATTTAATTTTGAATTTCATGAGTTTTGAAATGTCCAAGGTAGCCAGTCATTCGCCAAACTTTGATCGTCTTGATTCGGCAAGATTCTTGGGCTTTATTCGTGAGAATTGCGACTGTATCATCCCTGCCAGGAATTCTATATTTACATGCCATGTTTTATAACAGACTTTGATGTCTGGATGACATCAGATCAATTGGAATTTAATTAATTTTTGTGGACATGTGTTTTGTACTGCAGAACCTCAGAAAACACATCAGGAGAATCTTGGAAAATAGAGGTGTTGTCTCACTGAAGTTATCAAATTGAGTGGTCCCCAGCCAAATTACAGTTTGTAGGTGGCCATAAAACACTATATTTGATCAGTAACTTTAAATAACTATTGCCTCCACAAGAGTGCATTGTTACTATTAGGGCATGAAAAGTTCGACTTCTGAGTGCTATAAAATAGTCGGTAAGCATAACTTATCACTCCGTTCTTCCTAAGACCTTTACTTTTATATCGTCAATTTCCCAACTGCATTTTAAAAAAACTGTTGAGGTTGACACGGGATTGCTGTACTGGCAAAATGATTCAAAACTTCAATGTATAAAATCATTATTGTTTCATTTTTTGTCCCAATATAACGCATCAGTATGCGTCTACTGCACAATCCTCTTAGCGAGCTCAGAGTATTAAAATGGTGGAGTCTACCACAACACATGTGATAACATTTTAAGACAGAGAAATTACAATCACATGTTAAAATGTTCCTTGTTAAATTTGTTCTTTTTAAAAATATATTTTAACAATTAACAGTATCAGGTTCTAATATCACCAACAAATGGACAAATATTTGACTGTTATTGCTTGACACGGTGGCATCCGTCAGACGAGTCCAAATTATGCTCATTAGCAATTCCTATTAAATTTATTGTTTCTGACTCATGATCCAAAAAACTCTGGAAGATATGCACAACATTCCAGCACTCCAGGTAAAATGAGCTGAGAAAAAAAACGCTTTAAATCAACACGCAACATCAATGGCATTGCCTTCATAAATGAACTACATCACTCCATCGCATCCGCTGCACTTCATATACTACCTGGTGCCAGTACCCAAGTCCTGCCATGACACGCCATGCTGTCCTGCCAATAAATTCTATTCGAAATCGCTCCAAAAGAAAACTCGCATCTTTAACCCCTTCGTCTTGCCCGAAACTTGCACTACGCCAGAGTCATTACAGAACTTACTTTTGAATAATAATAAATATTACTCAGGTAATTAAACAACGCATTGTTTTTACACATGTGATACTTATACAGTGAAACCTCTATGTATTGAACCCAGATGGACTAAAAGGCCGCATTTATGGAGCATATTCTGTGGTCCCATTTTTTATTTATCTGACTGAATTTCAAGCCCACATTCATTGAAAGCCCACATTCATTGAAAGCCCATATGTATTGAAATTTCTTGTCAGTCCCCTGACAACCGATGAATAGAGAATCCGCTGTAATCAATTGCATTGGTAAAACTGATAAGAATAATACCTTTTTTATTTAACTTCACCTATGAATTTCCTTATTGCAAACCATTATATTTTCTATTATTTTGAAAATCTCCAGACAAAACACAAGCAAACTGGCATCCGTTTGGCCATCAACCCGCTCCGGTACCTCAACCGGTAACCACTTGCCATACCTCTTTGTGTGCGATGGCTTCGATGAAGAAGCCAACTGCGATGATTTTGCGCGCCTTCTTGGGGAACCCTTCGAGAGATAGGTGGGACTGCCACACGATATCTTGCCATTGTTCCTGCAGTGGCTGTCCTGGTCGCTGGGTGTGACTTCACAGCTGGGCATGGTGGTCGTGTCGCAGGTATAGATCACCAAAACGTAGCTCCAAGGCCGGCACCAATGTGGGGTACTCCAGTTGATGTCACTCTGGCAGAGATTATAGTATGCTCAGTGCGATGCCTCTCAGTACAGCAGCGAGGTAGTAAGACCGCTGCTCGGTTGATCAGCTATTCAGAATAGCGACTATTTCTAACTGGTGTTGATACTCCCGCCAATAAGTCTGGCGATCATAAGGGGCGGCTTAATTGTGACCCCCTTCCCCACTCCTGGCTGTGCGGCACCGATGCCGCAGAGTTGCCGGTTATCCTCCAAGGTTAATGTATTGTTCACAGCTGCCAGTGTGGTGATAGTGGAACTTCGCTGGTGAAGAAATTACTGTCATTCCTTCTTCATTGCACTAATTTCGTTCTCAACATTGCCCATTCTTCCACTAACACTGTCCACTTTTTCAGTTACACTCTCAATTTTCTTTTCTACAGTCAATTCTGGTATTCACTAACTCGTTAATGCCTTCTATTTTCCTGTCTACGTTATATATTTTATTGACCACTAAATCACTTACATTAGTTGTCTGGCTATTTACATTCTCGTTAACACTTTCTATTACACTACTTATTTGCATATTTACACTTTCATTCACATTACTAATTTTCTTATCAAGACTATTAATGCTTGCGCTTTCTTGGCTAATTAATTCCTCATTTAGTTCTCACTGTGCTTTCAGACCTGTGGACATTTTTCTCAACATTAACTGCGATATTTGCACAAAATTGTCTTGATATTTCGACCTACAACTATTACAAATAATTAACTTGGTTTAATATCACTAATTACTAGCTTATTGCCAAACTTAATTTTTCAACTGAATGCTCCCATCCCACTTCTGACACTAGTATTTAATGTCACCAGAGAGGCCTATCCAAGTTCGTGAGGGATGGAGATCTTAATAAAAATAAAAGTATTGAATTTTATATTGTTAATTTGTTTATACTGCTGTAAATATTCACATAGATATTATTTACTGCACTAAACTATATATCTCTATTCTCAGTGAGTGCAACATTTAATGTCTATCTCAATTTTAATTAAAGTCCTTATTACTGTATCTAGATTGGTTACAGGCACTTAATTCACACTCATTATTTAGACATATAAAGGTGTCCCAAAATTCACGCAAAAAGTAATGTTAATAGAAAACACAGGTTTTTAATTACAAATTGTAAATGTTTTATTGTTTAATAAAGTATACAGTATAGGGTTATGTATGGAATAGCATATCGGGTAAATGGCCTCCACGGCTTTACTGGCACATACGCAGTCTTTTGTCGAAATTGTCCATGACCATTTTGCATAAATGTGGCTGAATGTCGTTGATACAGCATTCAATTTCCTCTTTCAAGGCGTGGGTGGTCGTGGGCTTGTTGGTATAAACCTTAGACTTCAAAAAACCCCAAAGAAAAAAGTCCAAACGGCATTAAATCGCATGATGTGGGCGGCCAATTCTGATCACCAAAACAGGACATTACAATACGAGGAAATGACTCATGCAGTAA
Source organism: Clitarchus hookeri (assembly GCA_002778355.1). Taxonomy (NCBI): domain Eukaryota; kingdom Metazoa; phylum Arthropoda; class Insecta; order Phasmatodea; family Phasmatidae; genus Clitarchus; species Clitarchus hookeri. Next base: position 278,130 of record NQII01001517.1, on the reverse strand, counting down.
TTAAATTTTTTTCTCGGGCTGCATGGCATGTGGCACCGTCTTGTTGAAATCACATGTCGTTCACATCCATATATTGCAATTTAGGCACAAACAACTGGATTATCATGTCGCGATAGCGAGCACCATTAACTTTTATTGCCTGACCAGCCGCATTTTCGAAACAGAATGGCCCGATGATACCTCCAGCCCAAAATCTGCACCACACAGTGACACGTTGTGGATGCATTTGTTTCTCGACAATCACTCGTAGATTTTCTGAACCCCAAATGCGACAATTTTTACGATTAACGAAGCCATCAAGATGAAAATAAGCCTCATCGCTGAAGATGATTTTGTTCGAAAAATCAGCATTCACTTGTTTCATAATGCATTCAACGAACTTTCTTCGCTGTGCGTGGTCAGTAGGCTTCAGTTTTTGAGTCAATTGAACTTTGTAAGCATGAAGATTCAAATCTTCCTGTGATAATATGCTGTAGAGAGCTTCTCTAAATGTTCAATTCTTGACCACGGTGCCGGATTGATGTTCCTGGACTCTCAGCAACACACTCACTAACTGATTCAATGTTTTGTGGTGAACGACTTGTTTAAGGACGGCCAGTGTGTTTAAGATCATTAATTGATCCAGTTTTCCTGAATATTTTAATTAACATATTCACAGTAGATGAAGTTAAATCACTATTCCGACCACATTTTGTACGAAAAGTACAAACTGTAGCTGCCAAACATTCATTATTTTTAAAATATTGCTCAATAATGAAAACGCGTTGTTCTTTCGTGTAGCGCTCAATTTTTACTAACCCTGAACTGTCAGCTGTCACGCTCTCTTGTGTTTTTTGTTGGCAACATTTTACCGCACAAATGGCGCAAAAGTCAAATCTTGCGTGAATTTTGGGACCTCCTTTGCAATCTGTCTATCGCCATAATTCCAAACGTCTGTAACTCACGCATCCAGTTCAATAGTCCAGCCTATCAGTTTCGCTCTCCACTGTTCCGATGCTCGTAATCCACAGACTTAACTCCCCCTGGTTACTCTAGCCGCCACTCGTCACTTTGCTGGCTCGTCGCTTCAGTGCATTCGCACACCTGGCGCTTTAGGTCTTACAGCCCTCCAAACTCGAGACTCTGAATTGAGGTTCATCGCAGTTTAAGTAGTCTCGCTGGCCCGATTTAGAAGGTCCCCCACACTCCGAGTCTCGCTGAGAGAGGCAAGGGCGATTACAAGAACATTCTTTCAACGATAACCCCAGAAATTCAATGCTCCCAAGGACGGTATTACGTAAGTCCCGGCAGGCTTATCCCTGGAGTAGCAGCACGCATTTATAAAACTTCGCGCACTCCTCAAATTATTACTCGCCCTTCGCACACTGATTCCGCTCGCTTGAGCAGGGCGGAGCAAGGGAAATGATGCAGATCAGCAAGCATGTAACAATACAATAATTAATTTTTCAAAATTTCTGTGATTCTTATTTATTTAAATAATTTTTGAAGTTGTAATTTTTCTTTGGAATTTTAAATTTTCGTTTGTGTTTAAAGTTTTTTCTAGTTTATATTTTCGTTTTGTTTGTAACTTGCGGTGCCTTGAACCGGAAGTATTGTGCATTGGTAGCTTTTGATAGTCCTATGGCCTTACTGCAAAGCCGGTTTCTTGGTGAGACGTTCTAACAAGACAGACATTGCCGCAATCACTGGGGTTTTCCTTTAGAAAATCCCCATCGCCATTGTAAGATTTTGTGGTTAGCTAATCTACCAGGAACATGAGTTTGTTAGGCGGCCGCACCATATATAGAAGAGGTCGCAGGGCTGGACATAGCGATTATTTTGGTGTGAAATATGAAGCTTTGTAGATTCCCACGGCAGCTATTTCTTGGTAGGATGAAGCAGTTTCATTTTTCTGCACGGCCGGAGGTGTCGCTAGGAACCAGTAATGTTTTTATTTGGGCTACTTATTGACCACTACTATTTTAAACTATTTTCTTGGATTTTCGTGAACTTTTTCACCATGACCCAGTGGTTTTCGATGTGCCGTATGTATTTAAGCTAGTTGGCACTCTTAACATTACATTTAATTGAGAATGTTTTATGTTTTGGAATAAATAAGTTATTTAAGTTAAAAGAACATTCTTCAAAAATAATATGAACTGAATTTTTGAAATTTAAAAGAACAGTTTAATTTCTGAAAACATTTAGCTTGTGGGTTAAACTGCGATGATTAACTTTATTTATATAATTATATATATTATACATATAATTATTTATTAATGTAACTTTTCATCTAAAACATTTTTTTTTTCTATTTTAGCCCTATTTGTTTAATTTTTGTTTTAAGGAAGGTGGTATTTTGAAGTCTAAAACTGAGATCATACAATTTTATTATTTTAATAAATAACTTGAAAACAATTTGCACGAGTTATTTTTTCTACTCAGTTTTCTTCATATTCGTACGAGTGCATTTTGCGTCCTTTTGAAAGTGTCTTGTTTTGTGTTTTCAAGTGTTATGATTGGTCTTGTTGAGAACTTAGTAATAATTAACACGTCTCGCTATAAACCAACACACATAATTGTCCACATTGTTCTTCTCAAGTTTCATGGTGCTTAAACATTAAAGGAAATATATTAAGTTTCCTACTTTGAAATAATTGTACACCAGAAGCAATCATATATATTTTTTCACACTTTATTTACATAATAAATACCTAATTACATACACGCGTTGAGCAAGTGGTGTGCCCCACAACATACTAAGCACATCCTTTACAGCTTCTTGCATGATAAAAGCTACCATTCTAAAAATGTTATCAATTGGACTTGCGAAATATAAAATAGAGTACTGCATTATAAAAATTATGGTAATTACAATTATTTTTTACTTTGAAACAAAATATCAAAGCCGTGATTTCTTGTGAATACTAATATTCTAACTACAAAATGTTTACATTAAAAAATAATTATAATAATTATCCTAAAAATATTACTACTTTGGTTTCTTTATTCCCACAGTTTTCTATGTTTTTGCTGAATACCTTTGCGTTTTCTGCCTTATCTTTTTCTTCTTCCCTATTCGTTATTCTAAGTAGGCTCTGTTGTTCTTATATGCTGCACATCTCACATGCGAAGAAATTCCTTGGTTTAAGGTATTAAGTATGGTTTTTTTTTTCATGTTCAAAAATGCTTTTAACAGTTAGGTATCAGAGCATTCAATGTTCTTTTAGACATTGCAGTTCTGGCTACTGTTAGAGCTTTGCATGAAGATGAGAAGCTTCGCCATTTTTGTAACAGTTAAGTATTTCGGATCGCTACTGAAATATCACATTTACAATAATTGAAATCAATAAATCAACAAGCATATAGCCACGTTAGGAAAAATTAAGGTTCCGTAATTATTCTTGATCTATGTTTAAAAAACATTTTCTGGCGTGATTCTGGAGTTACAAGGCCCGGATTTTCGCAGCAGGAGGTCGACATCGTCGGTTTGTGCTGAACTTTCCACGGAAGTGCATCGTTGTTCTAGGATTCAGTGCATTACGTTCGTGAAATGGGAAGTTTTCGCCGGTGCTCACAGGCCGCTGTTGCAAAACGGGTGGACGAGAGGCCTGGCCAACTTCTGATTCCTCAGCAGTCGTAGGCGCGCGCGCGATGTTCTGGTGTGAGTTAGTTCAGAGAGTTGAGTGTGTCTATACACAGCCGCAGGGCGGTGAGGAGGTGCATGTCTGGCCTAGGCGGCCCCTCAGCCCGGCATATGGCTGTTTTTAATTGCAGAGAGTCTTTACACCGCTGCGGAACGAAGAGGAGATGTTGCACGAGCGTGATAGTGTGTTCTCGCCTAGGCGGGCCCTGCGCCCTGCCTAGGATTGTTTGAAATTTAAATTGTTGTCCAATCGTGCTTGTGTGTAGGCTGGTTGTGATTTCTGGTTCGCGAGATGCAAGGGATGATCTCGGGGCAGGACAACGGCCTGCCCCTCTAGTCGGATTGTGTGTGTGACGGAATGTTAGGCACTAATATTCAGCTCGTCAGAGGGAAGGGGTTGGGGGTTGACGTCAGGTGGGAGCACTACGAGTGTTAGCAGCAGAATTGACGGATGGCTGGCGCCACTAGGTTGGAAGGAGGCGGCCAGCGTCAACCAAGATTCACATAAGTATCACTTTGTGTCGTCATTAAGTTAGGTTCAAGATTAAGTTAGGTTTTTCTTGAAAGTGTCCCAGTAAAGTAAAGTGTTTGGATTTATAGATTAATTAATGGACACTCTCATCCTGACTATCAGGCTAGATATACTGTTTATTCTATAAGGTTAACTTGGTTCTAATCTAGTCAGCCAAGAAAACGCAGTTTAAGACTGTTTTGCTATGTTCTCCTTCTGAGATGTGACTGGTTGTTATTTTCGATAATTTTAAAATAAATATGTTTTGTTTTGGACAAGCATCCCAAGGCTTATAATATGTGCTCTTCCCTGTCTAGCAGGTAGAAAGACCCTCATAAGGAAATATAAACTGAGACGGACTGTAGAAAGTAATCTTGAGTTAACGAAGGTGTAGTAGTAACCCATATGGATGGACTGGATGTATTCCCGGATCAGAGAGCGAGTATAAGTACCCTCTCACATGCCTTGTAACGTGCATGTTGCCATGCGCACCACATGGTAATTTTGGTTGTAATATTTACCGATCTATCTAGGCGCAGGTCATTAGTAGGCCTCTTGGCTGGCAGGAGCAAGAAGTCGGAGTAGAATATCTTCCGGGTCGGAATAATTAATTGTTTGAGTGCTTTAGACTGGCGTGTGAACGGCCACGGAGTTATCGACAGTGTTTGCGTGTGTGACAGTAGGTACTTGATACTGAAATATTTATGTGATCACTCTTTTCATTGGTAGAATTGTTTTGTATTACTCGCAAGATAATAACATTTTTTTTTTTTTTTTTTTTTTTTCAAGTAGTTTATAAAGTGATGAGAATTTTTTTTTTTTTTAGTACTTGAGTATATGATCCCTTCTATTTGTCACTTGTACATTTTTATTCCACGACCTACATCCTTACAAGAACTGAAATGTTAGGGAGTTGAAGTGTATAATGTGAGTAGCACTGCTTCTCAATTCCATCTCGAACAGCAGGGCAAAAGTGAGGACGGAGATGACCAAGGAAGAGACAGAAACATGATGCTGTCATTGATCAGTTTCGAGATGTGCCTATGGCTAAATTTGGCAAGTGAGAGTTGCTCCCTTGTATTATCCAGGTGTCCGATGATAATCCTGTTAGATGCACTCTGTGCAACTATTGGCTTTTAGGAAGATAGTAGCAGATTTGGAGAGGCAGATAATCATCCGCAGGAGTTTTTCGTCTTATGTGTATCCTGTCTTTTTAGTTAAAAAGAAACGACCAGGGAAGTAAAGTTAGTTATGGACTATCAGCTATTAAACAAAAACATAAATATTGATCCCTTCCCCATGCCGAATATCGAGATCCTTTTCCAATACATGTCCCAAGCAACTTATTTCACTGTGTTCTATCTAAATTCAGCCTTTCACCAGTGCATCCACGAGGAAAGCAGTAAGGGGTATACTGTGTTTGTTACACTGTGGGGGCACTTCGAGTGACAGAGAATACCCTTTGGATTAAATTTGGTTGGTCAGTGCTAGTCGTGGATCCTGAACAGGCTATTGAAAGATTACCAATTTTAATTTTTAGTTTCGTTCTTGAACTATATTTGTGTATTTTCAAACTCGTTTTGAACCCCTTGAGCAAGTGTAACAGGTACTGATGAAACTTCGTTCTGCCAGGTTTACTGTGAACCCAGAAAAGGTTTCCTGGGCTAAGAAGCAGCTCAAGTTTCTCAGTTTCATAGTGAGGTCAAAATATTGTATTGGTTAAAGTAATTTTTAAGTCACTGGGTGCGACAGTAGGTATTTGATACTGAAATATTTGTGTGATCACACTCTTTTTCATTGGCAGAATTGTTTTGTATTACTCGCAATACGTATGTAAATGTTGGCTACACTACTCCAAAGACGCTTTGCAACCTCGCTGCAACCTTCCATTCATTTGTCAATGTTGTTATCACATATTTATCTTGTGATTTCCGTGTTTCTTTACTATGTTGAATGTACGTGTAATTTAGTTATTTTATAAAGAGTAAAATCACGTTCAACAATCCTACAAATTAAATTACAAGATGTCAACTAGTAAGGAGATGACCCAACTTTATGTTCGAGTTGTGAAGCAAGCTGAGAACGACTTTGTGATCTCATGTATATCTACTAATAAGGAGGTATGGTATTTATTACCAGAAGAATACAGAGACCTGCAGCTTCACTCTACATTATCAAGTAAGACACCTATACGAAATGCAACAGCAGTAATAAAAAAATGTAAATGGTTATAGAATAATAGCTATAAAGATTGACGATGATATTAAGTCAGTATATTTCGATGAAGAGGACAATATCTGTTTCCAAAAATTTCCATTAGAAGAATATGTTCCCGTGCCGGGATCTCAAACTCGTGATCATCTACAACTAGAATTAGAAGATCGAATTAGGTGGTTGGAGCTTCAGTTGAAATTAAATTCAACTCAAGACGAAACAATATTACATCACATTGAAAAGAAATTCATTTTAGATAAATTTCAAAAAAGTCAATACGATCCTACTACAGAATGGTTACGTAGATTTGAAGACGAATGCCATCGATTTCAGATAAGTTCAGATAGACTAAGAATCCAGGCTTTATATTTCTTTGTCATGGGCTCGGCAAAAGACTGGTATGAAACTAATCTGACTAATATAGGTCTAACCGCTTCCTGGGAGGTTTGGAAGAGTTCTTTCCGTAATGTTTTTGTTGATAAAGGCTGGTCGATTGTTAGGAAGGCCTTTAACTACAAATATTTGGGAGGGTCTTTAATCGATTATGCACTTTCCAAAGAGAAACTATGCCTGGAAGTGGAACCTAAAGGTGCTGAATTATCCTTTATCAACCAGATAGTGTTTGGTTTACCAAGTGAAGCTCAAGAAGAACTTGATAGGGAAGTGATAACTACTCTTGATGGTCTGTATACCGGGCTTCGAAAGTTGGAAGACGCTTTTGCCAGAAGGTAGACCGTTAAGTCCGAAATCTAAAAAAAAATTTCTTTATAAGAAAAATAAACCCCAACAGAAAAATAAATCTCTACGGAAGGAGTGTTCAATTTGTGCTGACCTTGGTTTTCCAAGTCGTTTCCATCCAGTAGCTGAATGTCGCAACAAGAATTTGGTCTCTAAAACACTACAATCAAATATGACCGAAGAATTTAAACTGAGTAACCGGGCGAAATTAGATCCGCTGATAAAATTAAACATAGTTATTAATGACAATTTAAAAACCAAAGCTTTTTATGATAGCGGTTCAAATGTAACATAAATTAATCAACGAATTGCTGATTTGCTTAAGTTGAAATTAATAGAACAAAAAGGTGTACTAAAAAAAATTAGCGGACTTGATTTCACTTCAGCCCGGGCTACAATTATGCTTCGTATTGGAAATATTACAGACTACATAACTACCTATGTTGTAAAGAATGATCATTTTTCCTATGATCTCTTGCTAGGTATCGATGCTATTCAGAAATTTAAGTTGATTAAAAATGAGAATCTAAGAATTTTTCAACGCCTAAATAGCGAGAACGTAATAGATCTACAGGAAGATCGATCCAATAATGGTCAGATGCAGACTCAAGAAGATACTGAAGATTTGGATAGAGATATTAAAGTAAATTTTAATGAAAATTTGAATGCAGACGAATTTGAAGCTGACTTACAACATATTGGGAATGATGAGAAGAAGCAAACCATTTTAGAAATAATTGAAAAATATAGACATTTGTTTGCGAAGGATAAATTTGATATTGGTAAAGTGCGATCACAAGACGCTGAGATAAAACTTCTTAGGGACGAATATGTCACCTCTCGCCCATACAAATGTTCAATCCCTGACGATACAGAAATCAGAACTCAGATTAAGACATTACTACAAGCTGGGATCATCGAAGAATCTGATTCTCCATTTGCGTCTCCTGTAACGTTAGCATACAAGAGAGACGAAGGAAGAAAATCACTCCTATGCATCGACTTCCGAAAATTAAACAAGTTTGTAGTCCCAGAATGTTTTCCTTTCCCTACAATTCAAGATGTGATCGACAAAGTTGTAAATTGTGAATATTTTACAGTATTATATATTAATTCTGCTTTTTGGTGCATCACACTTAAAGTACTAGAATTTAAAAAAACTTATTTTATCACTAAGTATGGAAAGTTCATGTTTAAAGTTCTTCCCTTTGGTTTAAAGAACGGTCCAGCCACATTCCAGAGGATATTGTCAAATATAATCCGAAGAAATAATGTGGATGAGTTCGCCATCAATTACATCAATGATATCTTGATTTTCTCCCGAACCTGGGAGGATCATCTCCATCATATTAAAACATTTTTAGACGTTATCTACTCTGAAGGATTTGAATTAAAACTTGTTAAATGTTTGTTTCCAGCCAAATCAGTCAAGTACCTTGGACACACTATTTCAAAGAACATAGTTTCTCCAGCTCAAAGAAATTTAGTCTCTATCCAAAATCTTCAAATACCTTCTGATAAGAGTGGTGTGCGGAGTATTCTGGGTTCTATAAACTTCTACTTGATATATATATATAGAAAATAGTACGCAGAAACTAGAACCACTACATCAATTACTGAGGAAAGATGTAAAATTTGAATGGTCTGATGACTGTGAACATACCTTCAAGATGATTAAGGATTATTTATGCTCTAAACCGATCCTGGATATATACGATATCGAAAAACCCATCTTCATAGAGACAGATGCCAGCTACAAAGGTATCGGCGCGACACTCAAACAGCCCCAAGAAGACGGAATACTACATTATTCATCTCGAATGCAAGGCTATCAAAGACGCAATAAAGTTTTGGCAGTACTACTTAATAGGACGTCACTTTACGGTCTGCAGTGATCACAAACCGTTAGAGAATTTAAAGACAAAAGCCAGAACTGATGAAATCCTCGGAAACATAATTCTTTATTTCTCTCAATTTGACTTTAATATTAAATATAGAAAGGGAAAAGAAAATATTATGGGTGATCTCCTTTCAAGAAATCCAGTCCTTGAATACTTCAAGAATGAAGATGCGATCCAGGTTGTAAATTTAATAAATCTACCCACTATAATAAAAGACCAAACAGATCATCTTTCTGAGTTGAAAGCAGCTAAGCAGATAGAGTATAAACAGGGGATCATACTCAAGAAATTAAGAGAAAAGTTAAGAATTTTTGTTTCTCCCACGTTAGGAAAGGAAATAACTGAACTTGTTCATAAACATTATGGTCACGTCGGTCCAGCACAGATGATTGCAACCATCAGACCACATTATTACTTCAAGGGTCTGGACAAAGCTATACATATCTTTTATAAAAACTGTAAGATTTGTATTGAAAACAAGGTTCGTCGTAGTTGTGCTATCGGTCTACTCTCACAACTAGGCCCTGCTACAGAGTCTTTTAAAATATGTCACTCGATAGTGTCGGAGGCTTTGCTGGAAACCGATCCACCAAACGATACATTCATATCCTGGTAGACCATTTCACCAGATATGCGTGGATCTCCACTACAAAGGGTCAGAACGCCCAAGATTTTATAAATTTTATTAACCCAATCGCCCAACAAAATACTATCTCAATCCTAATAGCAGATCAATATACGGGTATCAATTCTACTGACTTCAAGAACTATTTAGAAAAAACAGGAATACAAATCGTCTTTACATGCATTGATCACCCTGAATCAAACGGGCTTAACGAGCGATTACACCAAACATTAGTCAATTGTCTGCGGTGTAAAATTAACAACGATAACCATAAAGCCTGGCCAACCCTGGCACAGGAGTGTGTCAACGAGTACAATGATACCATTCATAGCTCCACACTCTTTGCACCATCATACTTACTTCTGGGAAAGAAGTCCACGATATCGCCCCTTCAGGAGGACAACCAAACATATCTTGAAGAAGACCGCAAAATAGCTCTCCGGGATTATATGAAGAGTTTTCAAATAAATAAGAAACGTGTAGATAAGAATCGATGAAAGCACACCTTCAATGTTGGCGATTTAGTCTATCTCGAAAATGGAAATAGGCTGAATCGTAATAAGTTAGATCCAGTTCGGATCGGACCCTATCCAATCATCAGGCAGATCTCGCTGACATGCTATGAAGTTGCTTGTGGAAAGAAAAAGATTTCCAATTTCTTCCATTCCGGAAAACTGCTTCCTTGTTCCCTGTGGCAACCGTCGTCAAGGGGGAAGGTTTAAATGTTGGCTACACTACTCCACAGACGCTTTGCAACCTCGCTGCAACCTTCCATTCATTTATCAATGTTGTTATCACATGTTTATCTTGTGATTTCCATGTTTCTTTACTATGTTGAATGTATGTATAATTTAATTATTTTATAAATAATAAAATCACGTTCAACAATCCTACATATACTCTTCCTGTGCTTCACTGTCATTCCGATTTTTGTACCAAGTGTCTGATAAAATGTTGGAAGCTGTTCCAGTAAAGCAAACCACATTTCTTTTTCCAGGTAATTCTGAAAAACATAAACAACTACCATAACGATGGATCAGTTTTCTTTTCAAGTGAATGTCAGTATATGGCTCAAGTCCAGGATTCAGTTCATTAAATATTTTTTCCAAATCTTTGAAAGTGTACTGGCATTCATCATTTTCCTCCAAGTACTGGCACAACTGTTCAAACCCATGCTCTCTGCCAGCGTCAGAGGTTGACCCTCCTTTGGTTGCAGTTCCTTTTTCAGGTTTTGATGAACCTGGTTTCTGGAACCACTGGTATCCAGTTGTACCTACCATCTGAACTGATGAGGTCTATGACTTGTGATACCCCTCCTCCGCCCAGTTATCTTGTCTGTTAGCTGCTGAATCTCGATTGTTAATAAAATCGATTTTCTCTATTAAACTCCATTTTTCTTGGGCTGGGTTCCTGCATTTAGATATATCTACACACTTACGACTACACAGAAAACAAGAGGTTTTGAAATCAAAAGATAAGCGGGGTACCTTTGCACCAGGAACTTCCTCTTCCTGTTTTGGTGGCTGTGGACGTAATATGTATCTTGCCCGACATTTCTTGTGCACTAAAATTTACGTGATCATTAATAAACTTTTCTTTCACTCCATCCTGACGAATTTCGCTACACTGTATTACCCTTTCAACCCCCTTTCTGGTCAGGGGAACAAGCTCACCACCTTTTTCACAAAAAGGTTTTAAGACACACTCCGCCATGTAAACGTCACAGTTACTGTAGTTTTGTACACTTCAACCACGATAACAGTTGAACTTCACGAGGGATGAAGAAGAAAAGCTTCACTTAAGGTTTAAGCCAAGTGGGAGGTAGTGTGAATCTCTGTCGCCCAGAGCGCACTGACAACTGATTTGTAAATACTTCCAAACCATTCGCTAGATGGCACCACAGTCGTATTCCCCCCGCCCCCCTTATTCGAAGACAGATTTTCTTCCATTCACAGAACCACGGAGTGTCTGCGGGCAGGCCAGGTATTCCGCCCGCCACTCTAATGACAAAGGNATACATTAATATCTTTGTCTGTTTGCAAAAAAAAGTTGTATTTGACATTATTTTAAATTTTGAAAATTAATAATTTTGTCAACAGGTGTAATATGTATTGTAAATTATTTTCATAAATTTAACTTTTAGCACACCTATAATATGTTATGCGAATATTTTCTCAGATACAAGCATAGAAAAAAACGGCTTATTTGATTAGATGAAGTTTTTTTTAAATAAAACTAACTTTGTAATTCATTCAGAGAAGAAAAACGCACATTCTTAGGTAAAAATATAAATTTAAATTTTTAATTAATTAATTTAGCCATTAAAGAAACTTACTACTGTGACGTATTTTACACTAAAGAAAATATAAACACTTATCTTTCACATGAAGCCCAAGCCATATTTTTCCAACGATTTTGGAAATCTGTACAGTAAATTTTAAAGTGTTCTGCATTTATTGTGTTGAGGGTTGCATCACTATAAGGAGATCCACTTTACTTCTACCTTAACACGAGCGCGTAAGGCAGACGCTACCAAACTAACAGCAGCTCCAGGCTCCAGGCAGGTGGTCGACCGGCCCTCCCCTACCCGTCTTCCACCCTGTGACCTTGTACCTACCGAACCCTCTTGAATAGAAACGAGCCCTTCAAGATAATCCTCCTGGACGACTACAATACTACTCAATTGCAACCTTACTTCATGAAACGCAAAAATACGATTTCACACTGCGTCACAGCTATTTTTACATGATCTGAGAAATTATGCAATTCTTACTCCCTCCATGTCTCCGTAACCATTCACTTTAGCTAAATCATGTGTATGGCCATTTTTTTTTTTTTTTTTTTTTTTTTTTTTTTTTTTTTTTTTTNTTAATGTAGATCATTTTTGTATGGGGTAACGTTTGCTGTAAATCTCATAGTTTCCGAGATATTTGCTAAAAAAAAAACTGTGAAAAATGGCTATTTCACCCCCTTTAGACCCCCCTTCCCACCAAAACCCGACGCTAGAAGTTGTGTAACTTTTTACTACTGACTACGGGGAGGGTATAGAACAATTTGGCGATGGAGAGAACTTTTTTTTTTTTTATGTTTAGGTTCGGCCGATTTTTGGGCTAGTTTTACTGTACTATAGTGTCACTACTACGAGATCCTCGAGATTGCAGTGTTGCCGAGTAGTTCATATCTGATCTACTAGGCCCAGTGAAATGACAACTAGTGTGTCTAGTTCTTTTAAGAAATACCACACAAAGAAAAGTTAAGTTCCCGTACCTTCTATTTCTTCTAGATTCCCTACACTAACTAGATTTTTTAAAGTTGAATCACAGCCTTCCAGCCCTCCCTGACCTTGACCTCGGTACAGGATAGGAGGTGCCTGGCCTTGGGTGGGCACACTTGTGTTTTTCTAGGGCCACAAATAGGCTTCTCTGTGTGTGCCCCCCCC
>NQII01001517.1:150434-264869 GCA_002778355.1 Clitarchus hookeri | reverse complement strand
ATCATTACCCCGCCCTGTAGGCGAGGAACAGAGCGAAAGCATGGCAGACACCGAGGCTGCCATGAATGTCCAGCAGTAGTCGCTGAAGCGCCCAGCAGAGACTAACTCGACGAATCTAGCAGCCGAGCTCAACAAGCGGCCAAATGCGTCACTACAAGACGCGCCAATGTCCCTTGCAGCTAAAAAGCTGCAAATAAAGCTATTCACTGTGTACACCACCAACTTAATTCCTACTCCGCCCTAAAACGAGCACTGGATGCACACTTGACGTTGTCATGGAGTTTTGTCTGCTACGGAGTTGACAGCACTCATGTGCATACCAGCAAAATCCAAGATTACTCAACGGAGGTGAGAGTTCTAAAGCAGCTGGACTACGAGCACAACTTGATCTGACAAGCCGAATAAATATCAGTAAAGCTGGTATTCTGTCGTGTCCACGCGGACACTTCGATGGAATTCCTCCACTATGAATTTGCGGCTGCGGGAATGCCAGTACAGCGGTGCTGGTTTATCCACGACAGAAAACTCCGCGCAATTAATAAATTGGTCGTGGAACTGCCACATGGCATCGACCCAGTGCCCTACCTGGCTCTGGCACATTTCGCAGGGCTTCAGTTTAAAGTAGAGGAGTTTCAGCACCCCACTGAGCCCTCACAGTGTGACAAATGCCAACGATATGGCACCAAAATACAGGTACCACAGTGGCAGCCACCTGACTGGTGACTGCACAATTCAAATCGACCGAACACAGGTCAAGTGTGTTAGCTGCGGTGAAAACCATTGTGTGAATTACCGCAGTTGCAAACAATACAAGGCCGCCAAGTGAAGCCGCCTGCCAGGATATGTTCGCCAGGCTCGCCAGCAACAGTTCAAGCTGGCTATCCGCGAGAATAGTCACGCAAATACCTTCCGAGCTGCACAACAAATGCCGGCCCCCTCAGGGCAACAGCAGGTGCCTAATGCAAACCAGATCATGGGCGCGATCAAAAGAGCGTTCAATGGCGATGTTGAAATAAGCCAAAAACACGAATTGGCCGAAGAGCTAATGCCTTTCGTACAACTGATTGTCAGTTGGCAAGCTAAATTGCTCAAACAATCGCGCTCCACCTGAAGATGGTCAAGAATATTAACCATGCTTGCTCAAAGTAATGCAGCTACACTAAACAATCCCAACACACACATACACACAATTCTCTATTGGAATGTACGCGACCTTAACAGTAGTAAGGACAAATTTATTGATTATTTGTCTCATAATAAAATTAAAATCGCATCAGTAAACGAGACTCATTTTAAGCTTTTCAGCTAACAGGACGATTTTCCATTCCAGGATATGCCATATACCGATGTAACAGGCCAGAAATTAGAGGAAGAAGAGGCAGTGTAGCCATTATTATACACCACTCAATCTTCCACCACGAAATACTTCCAGATTTTCCAGTAGGGCCTACTGGAAGCTGTTGGCATAGAACTAAAACTAGGCCAACAAAAAACAAAATTGCTGTCAATTTATGCTCCGCTTGGGCGCACACTTACGTCAGCTGACCTAGATACTTTAATAAATAATGTAGGACAAAGCATTCTTGCAATTGGAGAAATTGATGCTAAACACCCCACCTGGCATTCGCTAAATAGAACAGCCAAAGGCATGCTGTTACAGAGGCACCAGGCCAATAGAAATTATCTAATTATGGCACCTCAAGAGCCAACCTATAATCCCCCCCCCCCCCNNNNAATTTAAACCAGCCCCCTGATGTGTGTACACAGTAGTAAATAAACAATTTAATACTGAGTTCGACCTTATGGTAGAACACGATTTTTATTCAGATCATTACACAGTACACATAGATTTTCAACCCCTAGGCACGGAAAGTAATGCCCCAAGGAAATTCAGAGATTATAAAAATGAAAATTGGGCCACATTAAAAAATGTTATGGATAACAACTTACCACAAATTAATGATAATTTTTTAATTGCAACCCACTATATAGACGAAGCAATTTTCGTCCTTACTGAAGCTATACAACAACGCATGGCCGAGCACATTCCGGAGAAGATCATCAAACATTCCCATAATACATACGGGATATTATCACGCAGAAAAACCACTTAAGGCGGCAATACACACCCCGCAGAAATCGTTATATTACGGCCCGTATAAACGAATTACAGGCGAGCTAGTGAATTTAAATAAAAATACAAATAACATGTGGGTACTAACTAACCGTCTTTTAAATAAAGCAGATAAAGTCCCGCCATTAACAACTAACACAGGGATAGCCAAGGATAGCGAAGGCACAAGCCTTCGCCAATGTGCTGGACACTGCCTTCCAGCCAAATCAGGTGCCCCGTTATAGGAATTTCGCCACACAAATCCTCCGCTAAATAAAAATTAAGCACAGACTCCCCATTGAGCACGAACCAGAGCCTACGCAATCGCAAGAAATTAAACTTGCTATCCACCATATGAAACCTAAGAAGGCACCAGGAGAGGATGACATACAAGTGATTGTATTAAAGAAACTCCCCGACCTGGCACTTGAGCATTTGGCACTATGTGTAAATTCAATGCTCAAGCTTGAATATTTTCCAACCGCATGGAAGGCAGCGAACGTAATCGTATTTCATAAGCCAGGCAAGGACAAGAAGCTACAATAAAATGATAGGCGAGTCAGCTTCCTTAATACACCGTCCAAGGTGGCAGAATATCTAAGGCTGAATAATTCCCATCGAAAACACACCATCCGGTCCGAGTGATAGAATATATTACTAATGCTTTCGAGGTTAATGATTCTGTAGTTGCTGTATTTCTAGATATTAAAAAAACTCTTTTATCGCGTATCTCATACAGGATTAATAAACAAGCTACAAGAAATAAACCTCCCAGACTGCTATATTAAATTAATAAGCAGTTACCTAGACAACAGGACCTTTAATGTTTTCTGTGAAGGGGCTAAATCGGATGCAAAAACAATATATGCTGGAGTGCCACAAGACAGTATCTTAGGCCCAGTACTGTTCAAAATGTATATCAACGATCTGCCAAAACCTGCCCACAGACTTGTAAAGTTCGGTTGATATACAGACCATGCAGTTATTTTCAGTCGCTCCCACATCCTAGAATTACAAACACGAAGGTTTCAAACTACACTCAATGACTTTGAAAATTACTGCACAATATGGCGGTTTAAAATTAATGATACGAAAAGCGAATCCATTGTTTTCTCCCGCAGAAATTTACCTCAAGTGGAAGACCGCCCCAAAATAAATCTGTTTGGCAAAAACACATCTAGAACGACTTCAAATACTGTTTCAAAATAAATGTCTATGCATAGCAGCAGATGCTCCACGTTACTGCCCTATAGTAGACTTGAATCGCGAATTAAAAATTAATAAATTAGTCAAACACGTTGCCAAATTAGTAAAAAAAAATCCTACACTGACAGTGCAAACAGTACTAATCCAACGATTAGCTACACACAACCTCTCGGACTATGACCCCGAGGAAACTCAAAAATGTAAGCGACCAAAGAGGTTTTTGGCTAACATGCCCCTAAACTATGTCAAATTGGCTCCAACCAGCGTGATAAGTCCCTCAACACTACACATGGCAAAGCACTCTATCACCTCACTTGGCTAAAAATGCTCCTACGTGCACTTGAGTGTGGAGACGGATGTTGAGGCTGGCATTGCAATAAACATATATCCGAAGCAATATGTGCTCACACAATAAGGCAAAACATATGCCATACAGCCCTTGGCTCGGTGTCGGTTCTGTGAAGTACATTGCAACTCCGACATTCCCTACACACGCATGTTGGCTGCTCCTTCCATCCGACAGCTGTGTGTATGTATGACCCTATGACACAGTCGAGTCCAAGGTGCAGGCATTGTGTGCTCTCTGCCTCATATGGTGATAGTGGTATAAAGGCACACCTACATGTAACATACAATATACATCACTACATTCACACAAGCTGCAAGCAAAATATTACAATTTGGACAGTAGTAAGATTATGATGAGTCTGGGACATCGGCGTCTGGTGTAGGAGCTAGGTGCTGGCCGGCTGCCATCTTCTGGCATAGGAGCTAGGTGCCGGCCGACCGTAATCTTGGATCCACCTGACATTGACCATGACCTTTGACCTTTGACCCAACAATCCAAAAAATTCCAAAATTATTACAATAAATTTATTTAAAAAAATTGTATTTAAAGAATTATTAAAACATTATTTAAAAATTAACAAATCAACATAAACAATTTATTTTTAAAATACTTACATTTCCTGAGGTCCCCCAGAACTACCTCCGTCCATACTCATTCTGCCATCTTGGTAGGAGCAGTTCACCATCTTGATAGGCGTCACAGCCACCATCTTGATAGGTGAAGTCCAGCCATCTTGGTAGGAACAGCCGTCTGCCATCTTGGTTGGTGCAGTCCACCATCTTGTTTACGACCACCATCTTGGTAGATGCAGCCATCCGACATCTTGGTAGATGCAGTCCACTATCTTGGTAGAACTGTATGGCTCTTCTGCAGACCCCAAGCTAAACATTCCCGAAGTCCCTGAAAATTCTGGTAGACACATAGGCACCTCAGCCGAAGACACACATGATAAAACTGAAGAGGAAGAAGACAAGACCATATAAGTCGATGGTGGCATTGGGACCATGACCATTGCAGATTACAATGGTGCTACTGTAGGCAGCTACCTGAAGAGGTTGATAGTGATACTACTCTACATGGTCCACCCGATGACTGGAGCATCGGAGGACATCGCAGATGCAGAATAATATTTTGATGCAAAGCGGTACAGGTTAGGTGAGGTGAACCAAGCTCTTCCTTCGACAAACTGGAGATCCCCACAAGATGCCATTATTTATACCAATTGCATCCCTCCTCCCTTGTCTTCTTCCCACTGCAACTCCCTGCCCTCCCCCCTTCCTCCCGACACACTACCTATTTCAACCTGAAGGCATTGGTGTACGTTCCCAGGTCCATCCATGTGAACCCCTTCGGGTTTTTCGACCTATGTCTGTATTACCCCAATACATAGATAGGTTATGTAGCATTTGTTTAAGGTTTCTTTAAGTAAAAAATAACAAATAAATGGTTTTATGCGCGCACAGCATTTATTGTACAGATAAATACATAATACAAAAGAAATATTCAGTCTCTGTTCATGTTCTGTAAATAGAAAATTGTTCTTCGAAACCAACATCAGGGTGACTTCTTGTCTAGTCATAGGTGGCAGATTCCTGGTCCAAGGAAGAGGCACACCATTAGCGCAGTAGCTGTGCATTCCTCCACGTGTGTATCCAGTCAGGTTCTGACCTGTCGCAGATGTGTCGCTGCTGGCCATCATAAAGTTTCGTCAGCTTGTGTAGCGAAGGACAGCCGTACTCGCGCGTCAATGGTTTGAACTTTGTTTTCGTACAAGTCACTTGGCGATTTTTTCTGCTCGGGCCCCACCACGTAAATCCACCGCGTAAATCGGTTCTTGTGGGTGCTGCATCAGCAAGTTGCGTAGCGCATTTTCTCCTTTATGGCATGGAATGCTGCATTTGTCCCACTCCAGTCCGTGGTAGTAAAATGCATGATTGGGGTTGTGAAAATTAACGTTGAACAGTCATGTTGAAGTTTCCTCACATGCACACTGACGGATGGGAATGGGCTCGAGCTTACAATGTGTTGAAAATTGCATCTAGCAAAAACTGTAAATATTATTAGCGGTAAGCTGAATTTGGCGATTAAATGTAGTGTATAAAGAAGGCATCGATTAATAACAGCAGGCAATGTGCCGATTTATGGAATTTTAATATTTTTTTAAATCATGAAATTGACACAGGGATAATATAAGTACGTGACGAAATATAACACATCCCTCGTAATGTCGTAACCTGACGTTGAAGCTCAGAAAAATACTTCTGTTCTGGCCGGGTAGTGTTTTCTTACGCAGCGTGGGCAAATTTTTAAGTCATTTCCCATGTGAAATAGTTGTTAAATAAATAAGATGATAGAATATTACAGATTTTTTTCTGCAGCATGTGAAAAGGAATTCTGTATTCTCTCGTGGTTTCTGGTGCTTGAATTTTTTTAATGAACATTACATATGTTCTCTTTTTTTTTTCTTTTCTTTTTTTTGTGTATGATTGCGTCTCGCTTACGTACGAGGACCTGAGAAGATTAATTCTTCGTTCATTGGTGTACTGTAAAAATGCAAATTTTCCTCCTAAGTAGGTAAAAAAAGAACACCTGAGGTGTTAAGAGTTACGTTTTTTATACAGCCCATCCAATTTTTTCCAGTCAAAGTTTTTTTAAAATAATTTTTTGGCTTTGTTACATGAAACAAAACTTATAATTTGTTTTAGTTTGGTGATCTGTCCATTCGGCCATTCTAGACTCGGATATCTTTCTCGTTAGTGTTTATCTATATGACTAACATAAGAAGTAGCATGACTTTTCATTTTCTAGGTAGTGTAAAAGTTAAAATTATGATAAAAATTTTAATTTTACAGTCTTTTGAGACGGAGCAAGTTGTTAATGCAAACGGGAGCGAGTAATGACTCGGCCATGAAACTATCCCGGCATCCACCTGGAATAATAAAAAAAAAAAATTAGGTTGAAAGAGTTCAGAATCAAACCCGGGTCCCCTGAACATGGGTCACCCCTGGTGTTGGTGTGTGTGCATACATAATTTGTGATTATTATCATTTGAAATAAAGTTGGCGTGTGTGAGAAATAAAACATGCTCCCCCCGCCCAGTCAACAATAAATAGAGTACTCCGGCGGTCAATGTGCTAGGGCAAAAAGTCCAATTCAACACCTGGTGCAGCGAGGCTGGACGTGTGCACGAGCTCAGATTACGGCTGCAGGTGTCTCGTTTACTTCTGTAATGGGACTCATATCCATGTATTTAAGTACACTTATCTCATAATTTTTAATACGTCTATCAGTCTCGCCTGCATTTGGGATATTTTGATGTGGGTGGATGGGGGTGTGTGTGTGTGTGTGTGTGTGCGCGCGCGCGCGCATGTGTGTGTGTGAGTCTATCTCTCTCTCTTTTTTTCTCTTTCTGTGTGTGTGTGTGTGGGCACGCGCGCGCCAGTGCATGTTTGTGTTTGACGTATGAGTAAGTGGAGAATAACCACCCCCCCCCCNAATATATCTTTGGTTTCGCTGGATTTAATAAAAAATTTCACATTTGATTTTTATAAAACAAAATAAAGGTGGAGCTAGAGCCAGTATCTATAAAAAAAAATTTGTACATAGAATTAATTTTCTACATTCGGAAGTGATTAACATAACTCTAAAATGTCATTATCTCCGTAATGCACTGGCTGCAATACGCTCTAATTTTTTTCCCACTTGTGAAGTCTTTCCTTATATGGCTCGACTAGGTTGAAGCATGAAGAATGAGATCTGTATGCTCGTGCCTTTGATGGAATTCGTATTGTGGTATAAATCGGCCTGGTAGACTAGCATGTCGGGAATAAAACTTTGTTTTAGTTCGCGCAATTCATAAAGAGTGAAAACTATTGACAACTGCTAGATTAGAGGCCACGCACATACACATGTTCGCATGCCACTTTTCATTCGACTAACGTCACATAGCAGTGTGTTTGTGACTCTGGACGATGTCAAATGGTTGAAAAGGAAAAAGGGGGGGGGGGGGGGNACCGCAGATTGGCTATATCTCTAGTAATGGAGCGAGCGCACACGAATGTATGAAAATACTGATATTTTGTTTGCTGAATGCAATATTTTATTTCTGATTTTGTACTTGTTACGGGTGTACCTTTATGATAGCGTCTCCTAATGGTATATAATTTTTTCCCTGCAAAAATTACTATACATGCATTATTTATGCGTATGAAAAGTTTTATATGCTGACAATGGGTGCTAGAAAAATCGCAGCATGTGAAGTAACCATATGGGTATTTTTTCCCTGCTGCTTAATTTTCCTAATATACTGATTTTAAACGTGGAAGGTACTGTTTTTAATGATGAGCGTCTATGCCTTGGTGAGAGGGAGTGCACAGACTACTTCCCTGTGCTTATCGCATACAGCGGGGGTAGCAAAGTGATTTGAACTCTTTTTGAATTTTTTGAGTAACGATTACTTTATAGAAAGCTGCATAACACATCCGTACACTGCACATGATATTTCCAACATGAATTTCAAACAAATATTTTGCTGAGAGGGGCAAGCATGTAGTTTTATATGGGAAGGGGCACTCTGCGATACATTTTTCGTTAATATTTACTCCGAAACACGCTGTTTGTATGCTTCTTTCTCGTGACGTATATTTACAGTATGAGGTTTTACAGTATTTTCGATATCATGCCTTTCTATTCTAATACCTTCCTTTCGTTGAATGGGGTCGGGTTTGCAAAGCTGCGTTCGAGCCATACATTAAATTTCATTGGTGGCGTGTTTATGTGGAGAGCCAACAGTAATGTTTTGTCCCATTCGAGCTAAAAATGTGCACGCATCCTTCAAATACCCGATCTCGTTGTGGAGGCATGGGTATTTAGACTGTGATGGAATGCAGTTTGGACCTCCACGAAACCACTGTCATTAACCAACCCAGACCCTGGCACGATGGTGGATACTCATCCAGAACCCTTGGTTTAGTGGGAATTACACTCGTACGCTGCGGTGAAGGAGACTGTACACAACGGATTTTCGCAGGTGAAGGTCCAACAGCTACGTAGATTTTTTGCATGCTTCTGCAAGTTATTGCGCCTAGTAAATACCATGCCACAGTTTCCAAACTTATATGCCAATCTATCTGCATTATTTGAACATCCATAGTTTTCGCGTCTTCGAGCACATTTGGTAAATGCAAAAGGAAGTGTTACAGTAGCGGCACGGGCACTGAGGTAACATCATTGCAATTAAATTGATAGTAAATAAATAAATTTTAAAAAAAATTATTTCTTCTACTGTATCTTATGAGGTTACATATTCTTCCAGAGACTAGCTGGCCCGAACCGATCTTCCAAATTTTAGCAGAATTTTAATTTTGCGGGAATAAATATGCTTATTACGTGCACGCTTGATAATATCCTGCAACCTGATGGGTATAAATATCTGAACTTACCAGTCAGAATGCTAAAAGACGAGGGGCGAGAGAGCGATCTGTCACCTCTGGCATCAGACGAGAAACTGTGTTGAGGGTCGACATTGCTCCCATGAAATACTTTCCCCACACTGGCACGCTCTGGCGGACAATGCTGAAAACAAGGGTTGATAGTCTGCTGATTTCCCTATCAAGAGGGTCTGTGTAATCCGTCGTCTGTACGAGAGTTGAATCTTGAAGTGTCGCCCACTTGTTGGTAACAAAAACTACATGCAAGTCCTAAATTTTTTTTTTTTAGGAAATGTAACATTATCTGGATTTTCTATGAATGTAATTGATTTATACATATATGCTCCCTTCTAATGTTTTCTGAAATTTTTTTTTAAACATTTGTTAGAACTATCAATTTTATGCTATTTTTATGATTGAGTGGGTGGTGATGAGGAGTGCTGGTTAGGGTGGTGATGAGGAGTGTTGGTTAGGGTGGTGGGGTGAGCAGAGATTTAACATTACATGTACAGTGGATTCTCCATTATCCATCAGTCTCGGGACAGTCACCGTGACGGTTGAGATAATAGACGGATAATAGAAATCCCCCCCCCCCCCCCTTTTCNCAAAGACACGACAGATACTAGCGATAATAATGTATACAATATTTAGCACTATATTTTAAACAGGTAGCAATCAATAGAAGTATGTACAGCACAGTATGTATTTGATATTAAATATTGTAGACTTCTGTTTATTATGTTGATTAAATAACAAAATTGAATACAGTACTATTATGTTCAGTAGTATAATCCTACCAAAAAAAAGTCTGTCATTTTCCTTTGTTGTAATACTCCATGGGCTTTTGTTGCTGCCGTGTTGTGTATCTTACGTAGGAGTAATATCTGTGTAGCGTATGCCTCTTCTTGTTGCTTGTACCATTCAATGCACTTGGAAAACATGTTTTCAGCATCACTGTGGCTAATTATTTTGGGGCAATCCTCGAGTGTATCATCCTCTTCTTCTTCACTTAAACATTCTACCTCTTGTGTTGCACTTAATACAAGTTCCTCATCATTTAATATTTCAAAGCCTCTGTCAAATGTCAATTCCCAGCCATTCTCTTACTTCGCCTATTGACGTGTTTTCTCCACCTGGAATCCCTTGACAAAGAAGTAAAATTTCCTCATAATTTCCAGATTCGTTTATGGCCTCATTCTCGTTTACAGTCTCAGGCCACAGTTTGTTCCAACCCTTTTTTAATGTTTCTTCTGGTATATCTTGCCAGGCTTCAGCGACATTAAAAATTGCGTCTTTAATAGTGTATGACTTCCAAAACTGCTTTACACTTATTTATTCATCCCCAACGCAAACAACTTTTTGAATAAAGCATTTTCGATAACGTCGCTTCATGCTTTCAATAACACCCTGATCCATGGGCTGAATTAGTGAGGCAGTGTTAGCAGGCAAAAAGTAGCACGTAATTTTTCCATCACCACTTTGTAAGTCATGAGTTGGTGCATTGTCCATTAATAACATGGCTTCTTCAGGCAATCCGATTGACCTTAAATGTGATTTTACATTTGGCACAAACACACTGTGGAACCCCTCATTAAATATATCCTGGCTCATCCAGTCACTTTTTTGTGCATAATATTTGGCAGGTAAGATGTTTAAATTCATATTTTTGAAAGCTTGAGGCTTTTTAGATTTCCCAATGATTGGTAAAGGAAACCTGTCTACCATTTGCATTCGCACACACCATGACAGTTATGCTGTCTTTTTGCATTTTAAAACCAGGTGCAGATTTTTTTGATAAGGAGGCTAAGGTTTTCATGGGAAGTGCTTTCCAATTTAGGCCAGTTTCGTCACAGTTGTAAACCTGCTCTCTGACCAAATTTCTATCTTTTATTTCTTTCATTAGTTTTCCCGATATTCTACAATGACTGTACTATCAGCGCTTAGTATTTCACTCAATATGTCCAACTGCCTTATGCCATGTCGACCCTTAAATTTATCCAGCCAACCTATACTAGCCTTAAATGAAGGATCCTCATCAAGCTTCTTGTTCATCTCGATAGCTTTAACCATTATTACGGGCCCAGAAACTGGTATCCCTTGACTGCAGGCTTGAATGAACCACTGATACATTACTGTATCCAGTTGGTCCAGTTTTGCTGGCTTCATAGTTTTTCTTAGTTTGACATCTCCGTCTGTCGTTTGCATTTTTGAAACATGACTTTCGATTTTATCTGCATCTTTCTTAATATCATTGACTGTCGTCCACCCGATTCCATATAGCGGAGCGATACTCGTCGCGCTTTCTCCTTTATGCAGTCGTTTTATAATTTCAAGTTTTTGAGAAAGACCCAATACAACACGTTTCCGTTTCCCAGACATTTTTAAACATGCTACACTTTGACAACAAACTGAAGACAATGACTTGCTGACTAAGAGACTACCGCTACTGAACTGACTGTAGGAATGGGAGGGCGGATGAGTTTCTAGGAATTCCGGTAGGGTGGTGAGGAAGTAGGAACGATTCTACGAAGTATATATGTAAGTTGTACATAAACAACAAATGTGAGTCATTCGCATTCCGCACAGCACAGAATGTATTTTTACTGGGTATATGTATTACAGTACAGTATATGTATTGTTCAACTCAATAATGTGCTTAATTTGATTTAATATGAAGTGAGAAAAAAGTTATTTCATTTTTAGTTTATTGAGTTTGTTTTTTGTATCCAATTTTATTATTTTACTTGTGTCAGTTTATTGACGGTTAACAGAAACTGACAGTTAAACGGGTGACGGTTAACCGAGACTCCACTGTACCTCGATTTTTAGAATAAAATTGTTTAGGGGGATGGTTGGGTGGTGGTGTGCAGGGGTTGTAGGGGAGGGTAATGAGGAACGGGTTTAGAAGTGATGGGTGTGAAAGGGGTTTAATTTTTATACTTTTTTATTCCCCTAATTGTCATGGGAGAACTCGGCCCTTCAAATGTTAGAAATAATAAAGAAAAAATAAGCTGTCGTAAACTTAATTTGTAACCTACAACTAAACAAATAATCAGCTTACATGTGAAAATCTTTGTTCTGTATGCTCTGTGCAGCATGGTCAGTGAAAATGCGAAAGCAAAAGGGAGAAATAACCAAACTGTGTGCTCATTCTTCATTCGTAGAATGCTTGCGCGGCAGTAACTAAGGGACAGAATGGCTTTTGCGAGCTTCACATTACTGTCTCTCTGTATAGTTGCCGACTACCCACGACTACCCACGCATCTTGCTATCGTAACCAGACATCTAGCAGTGCCAGTTAGTATAGAATTTCACACTTCACATAAACAAATAAACAAATTTGCATGGAGTCATCATGCTTCTGTAGCCCGTTCAAGGGGAAAGCAGGGGCGGATGTATCTTTGAGTGCTTTCGCAAGCTGCTTCAGTCTACGCTATTCTTTGTGCGGACGTGTGACTTAATATATAGTCACTGTAGTGGCCATGTGACTAGCAGCACGTGGCGTTGTCCTCTTCCGCATCTAGACAAAGTTAAGTGTATTGCGTAATGCCACATTACTTATATGTACAGGACTGGCGATTGACTGCGTTTCAAGAACAGTGTTGTGTTTGTTGATATGTCTAATTGTGCGTGAATGGGAACTTTTTAACATATTTATTATACTTCATCAATATGGGCAAGTTCATAGTCAAAATAAAACATGAGTCAAGTGAATCAGTAAATAATGAAATCAGTGCATCTATGTTCGATTTTAGCAATAAGCACAATCATGCAGCCCTGTCTTTATCAGTGTCCATAGCTAGTTCTTCTAACTCAACTAAAGACTCCAGTTCCAGTCCCCACAGAAGGAGGACTATCAAAACACAAACGAAACTTTCAAGGACATTGGACTCCTTCATTTCCATGGCTTGTAATGATTACACCAAGGATGCTGATTTTTGTAAAGTATGCAAATCAGCTTATGCTCTAAACTGTTAGAGTTCTCAACAGAATTAGACCTAACCTTCATAGAAGCCAGTTTCAAAAACTGGAAAAAGCACTGGAAAAATTTAAAAAGGATGAAAAGTCAGACTGCCACAGAGAACGTTTTAAAAATTAGTGCTACTTCTGTTGGCATAAATTTTTCCTGTCAATTGTCTAATGCTAAACACAACAAGTCTATGAAAGTAGAATTGCACTATTGAAAATCTTTTCTTCACTTCAGTATCGCACTGTCCAAGGCCTTGCAGTTCGTGGACATACAGATGAAGCTAGCAATTTGTTAAACCTGTTGCGACTGAGAAGTGAAGACTGTCCTCAGTTAAAAATGTGGCTAAAACATGATACATAAAAGCGTTATTTGCATGACACATGTAACAAAATATTGGAGCTCATGAGCTACTGTGTATTGAAGCAACTCATCCCATGTATAAAAGAAGCAGTGTCTTATGCAGTCAATGTGGTTGAAACATCTGATATAGACATCGAAGAATGAGTGTCCATTTGTTTCAAATTAGTTACAAGAGAGCTTGAAATCAAAGGATTATTTCTAGGTTTTCACTCGACATACAATACACTAGCATACACACACTAAAGAATTGTCATTGATGTTATTTAAAGATACGGGCTTGATTTGAGCAACTGTAAGGACCGGTGTTTTGATGATGCATACAACATGGTAGGCATTTATACAGGAGTTGCAACCCCCCGCCCAGCTATCGAATCAGCATAACCTATCTACTCATTGATTCTGTGCAAATACAATCATCTCATAATTTGCAGTGTCTGCATGCACCACAATTGATACCGCAATTGACACTGCAATTAGCACTGCATGCACTATTGACACCACATGCACCACAATCAGCATCGTACACTCTGCAAGATAGTAGTGCATGGTAACATATATATTGTAAAGCAAGATGTTACTCTACAGGATGAAGCCATCTCTCACAAATCACGACATGGAAGCTTGTTTCTGAATACCATATGCTGCATCATAACCGGTCCTTCCAGAGTCAACCTGCAGCTGACAAGATCTCTTGGAACTGAAATAAGTCCTGGAGGATGAGAGAGAGAGAGAAAAAGAGTGAGCGAACTAGCGAGCGAGACAGAGAAAGAGCAAGATAGAGAACACACGTGCGTGTGTGCGTGCGTGAGATTACTCAGCTTTAAATTTGACTTTTTTTGAGAAATATTGAATGGATATTTTACTTAAATCTAAAGCTGTATTCCGGTATAGAATACTTTGCTAATTTATTTAATTTTTAAACAATAAATATAACAAAATATGTATGCTTGGGTGAGTATATGCAAGCCTACGTTAATGTCTACCCTGTGCGCTAGAGACACTTTGCCTATGTAGTGCTAGATTGAATGGCTATTTGAATGAATTTAGCTGGCCTGTGTTCTATTGTTTTTTCGTTACTATTTCACATTGGATGCAATGATATTTTCGGGTATCATGCTGTACGAAATTACATGTATTTATATGTTGTTCTCTACAGCCGAGCATGAAGATCAAAGTAATAATTAACGCTGTAACGTTGGCCGCTACCGTTACAGCCGGTTTTACGTTACCACTCAGCTATAACTTTCCACTCGACTAGCTCAAGACGGAGTAACACGAGACTCTGTAAAATGGACGCCAATTGAATATGAAATAAAGTCAAGTTCCATTGTATTTGTTCTATACTTTTATTTAACAGTTAAGTGACACATTTCACTTCCGAAGTTCAGAATATGCAGAGTACGAAACGTTAACAGATAAATAGACACGGGCAGAACAGAGCCACAGTTGTTTACAAATTATTACGTTTCTTACAAACTGGCCCTAAGAAATAAGAAATGCGGCGACCTCCTACACCGGCGGGGAAATAATATAGCAAGTTCAAGTTTGCCGATGTGGGGGTTAGCGTCACAACCGACGCGGCCTAGACGACTGACTTGAGTGGAGACTGACTTCCAACTGCCCTGAAGGGCGACTGCCTTCCAACTGACTTTGCCGCCGACTTGAAGGGCGACAGGCACACATGTACTTGTGCTGCCTATCTCCCCCCTCTCCTGAGATAAGGGCCTGGCATGGACTGCCACGCACGCTCTTCCTTTGTTATCGAAACTGCGTTGTACAAAACTAAAACTGTCAACTCAGTCTGAAAGAAGATAATCTAATATTGACGCTTACTGAAAACTAAAACTTTTGAAACGACAACCGGACGCCTGATACACGTTAAACAGCAGACGTATGCCCGATAAACAAACTATCGTGGTAAAACGAACCACCGCGGCTTTAATTTTGAATACCGATAAAAATACTATGAAGCTTACCAAAGCGAAAGATAATGAAACACGTGTCCCGGAAATTAAGAATACTGCGTCATTGCAACGCATGTTAATTGTATTCTCCTTACAGACCATATGAAATTGACATAAATCTAACGTTAGTTGCGAGTACTAGAACTAACATACACCAGCACCATTATGTAATTAACATATTTTAAGGTGGATGTGAGACACTCTAACTAAAGATATGTATGTCTATGATACCATTGTGCTATGATCGATTCTGACCAGAGATGTAAATCTGTAGGCAGCACATTAGAGAGAATTAATTTTAGTTTGTAGTGAAGTAGAGATTTTATACACGTGTGAATAGATGTCTCTGATTAGCATTTTGTACGTCATTTATTATTGTGGAAGGGAATGAGAAAATTAGATAAAATATCAAATATGAAAAAAATTGGAGTTAAAAATATTAAAAATAGTCTACATGGGTGATGAGATGAAGTACTTAATATAAATCTTAGCACTACAATTGATTAGTATAATAAAATTTAATGAAGTGTATTAAGAATTAAAATAAACAGTTGAGTGTTGGTGACAATATGGTTAATTACCATGTGTATCTGTTATACTGCTATGTATCTGTTAGAAAACTCTTGCTTCATTAAGGTTAGGTACATGCAATACCCTGGCCATCCTCAACCACTTCTCTCCCAGGGACTGCAGGCATGAAAAGACTTGGCATGTCATCACCAGATTGTGTGCAACTAGTTTCAGTTGTCTCCTGAACCTCGATGGTGTCACATGATGTGGCCGATACTTAAATATGTACATATAACATTAGAAATTTTAATTATGCATCATTAGTATATGTATATGAATGTGTGACTCGGCTGCGGCCTCCCACGACTAGTGCTCAGCTCTAATGAGGCGCCTCTGACGCACCTCTCGGTCAGTGCAAGTGTCAGCCCCTCGACTCACTGAGACATGTACGCTGCCTACATAATCGGCTGACTGCCTTACAGATTCTCCAGACATCAGCTGATCACACGTCAGACAAGGCAGACATGTTCCACTGTCAGTGTTGCAGGTAGAGAATCGTATTTTTTTAAGACTACTGTCCCAGAGTTTCCACCTCACTCTTCAAGAGGACTGTATTGGTATCAATTTCGTGGCTCTAAGTTTTCATAAATATTGTTTATTTATTTACTTATAAATTGTCTTACTGCATAAAATATCATCTTTTTCTGGGTTGCGTGGATTGGTGGTAATCTGAATTTAATGGTTTCACCTCATTCGATTCGTAAATAGCAGTCCCTAGACACAGTACTTCATACATGCGGATTTGTACTGGTTCCAACTTTCATGCATCTTATCACATTGAATGGTTGAAGTGATGTAGAGAACAAGTAGTCATAGAGGTGGTATGTAAATTACAATGTTTTAAATTTTTTGGGGTGTATATTAGGGCTGGAGGAAGTGAAGGAGGAAATTGAAGAGGAGGAGGCATAAGAGAGGGTATATTTTGTTACGAAAGATATGGGGAGGGGCGGAATAACCAAGCATTCTGATGTTATCCGTGGTCTATTAGCAGATGAATATGTATATGCAGATAGTGAAATGTCTCACGTTATAATTTCAAGTAAAGTATAGTAGCAGCATCAAAACTTCCAAAGCATTATTCTTCCAGCTACCACCAAGACGATCAGAAAGGCATGAGACAATATTTTCATGTCATAAACTTTAAAAAATTAATTTTTTATATAAATAAAAGTTTTAGGGTAAGATATATCAAATTTTAAATTAGCATAATTGACATATGTGAATAGCGCTGATAAATTTGATATAGTGTTCCATGGTTTAGCATGATAAATAACAATTAAAATCTAATTGAATGAATAAATAATAATAAATATTAAATATATTGTTTTCGTATACTGTATATTTGAATATACCTCTCCTAAATATTATTTTAATATAAGTTTTTGTATCACTATGAATGTCAAATGTCATTGTGGCCCTTATGACATGTTACATAGGGATGATTTAATATTTGTACTTATATCTCGAAAACTAAGCTTCCTACATCAAAATGTTTGAAATATGTTTCAAGCAGTTTAATTCCAGTTTTACTGAACTGATGCACTTTAATTTGTTTTTGTTTACGCGTCCTTTTTTCCCCAGTGTCCTACTTTTTCACCATATGATGTCCTTGTTTTTCTCTCTATTCATATGGTCACCCTTGAAGCAGCAAGGCAACATTGTGGAACAGAGAGGCAGGAGAGAGATGAAAAGAATGGTAGAAAAGAGGGGAAAAAGCCTCCAGCAACTTGGTGGCTTAAAAATGTTTATTTAAAATGTGATGATAAATGCCACAATGAAAATGGATGATACCTGTGTAAAAAATGAAATGTACTTGCAGGAAAGAGACAAGCATTCAAACATTTACATGGACAAAGCAATGATGATACCCAGATGCCATAAATTAAGACTATGTCAAGCCACAGTTCTCATTCTCAGAAAAGATATGGCCTGTCCTTACATGACTCAACCGTGACAAAACAGTAAGATACAAAGAATAATACTCCCCATTACACTTTAAGGCATGCTTCCACAACAAGGAATATGAATGTTATAATGTATTGTGTACAGTCGCATGGCCCTGTGAAATAGGTGTGGTTCATGTTGTCATTTAACATATGATTAATACAAAAACGTGTACCCTAAGGTGTGAAAGATAGAGGAGACATGTAATAACCGAAGTTGGGCAAACATGTTAAATCACGTTTAAAACACCTACCTAGATATCACACCAAATTAATACAATTCACTGCCCTCTGCTTCAATTCTTCAGCATGTCAATAGTCTGCCAGAGCTGTAAAGAAAACTTGCATAAGCAGCAGAATTACGCTATAATACATCTATGACGCGTACACAAACAACATTATTTACAAAAACATTTGCAGAATACAACTATGCGAGCAGAGGACGTAATGTGAAGACGACGGGCATTCCTGCACCGCCTCCTCCCTGCCGCAATAAACAAACCCCTACCACCCTCGTCATTCACAGCAGGAGGCTCTGTGGATAACCTTTTATTATTTCCTTCTTTCTCTCTGCATGACCTTGGCGTTATTAGTAACGCACTGTGATATTCCAACTTTTAAGAATGTGCAGATTCATTACCGTTGAGTTCCCTCGGCACCGTTTCTGAAGTTCTAACACAGATTTCTTAAATCATAAAAAAATTCCTACCATTTTCAAAAATTCCCATACATTCGTCTTTTTTCCTGCATTTTTCAATCGCTGGATATCCTGTTCCTCTCTACTTTCAGTCTGGACTTGAACTGAAACTGAATTTTTTCATGAACTGCAGTCCTATAAAATACCTTTAACATATTCCAGTTAAATTGTGTGTTGAGATATAGTTGCAGTTCTGTCTTACATACTTCTGAATTCAATCTTATGCAAACAGATTTTATTCCTCTTTTCAGTTCAGTAACAGAGGAATTAAATTTTTTTATATCCAGTTCAATTTCAGTGATGGTCCCTAGGCACGGGAAGAGAAGGTGACATTCCAATGACTGTGTATTATATGTTACATATAATACACACAATAGAGTTTAATTTTATTTATTTATTGCTTCAAAATATTATTCAATACAATAAACAGAAACAACTTGCATAGAATATATCTGCTGACCTGACATGGTCTGTAGACAACGAAAGTACAAGTGCATGTATAATTAGATGTACACAGTCATAGAAACGTCAAAAATACACCTAAAAATTTAAGCAAATATTGGTTACAAATTGTATTGCACAAAAGCTTATGAATGCAGACATTTTTCTTTTTTCAAGGCATCTACATTAACTTTACCCTTGTTGAATAGTTTTTGTATAAAATATGGAAATTCAATGCCAAGGGTCAAACAAACAGCAAAAATCCAAATACACAACATTCACCAAAGGCATATTATTGGTCAACTGCAAATAAATGCATAATCACAAATTTTCATTCCATATAAAGAGCACATTTTATATAATACTAAATTCCAGGTATGATTTTTAAGTACAGAAAATAAACAGGTGGTCCATCAAGAACAAACTGTTGAAAACATGGACTTCAAAAACATTATCCTAAATGGCTGGCACATACTTGCAGCCAGTCATACATCCAACATTCATTACCACAAAATTCATTAAACATTACCAACAGTACAGGCCAATTTTACAATCTTCTACTGCTGACTGCACATCATCTTAATTTTACACTTACTTTAACCACAAAATGGCACGCGATGGGCCAAACGATACTAACTGAAATGTAACATGGAAATAACAAAGTCGCAAATAGAGTCTAGCATCAAATTCACCCTTTGGTACAATGATGCTTTGCAGGAAAATATTGCTATTTCTCCAGTCTGTTATCAACATTCTTAAGTGTATCATTGAACATTCTGCTTGGAAAAGCTGTGTCCCTGCGACTTAGTTTGGTGTCTTGAACAGTCTAGTATGATATTCTTTTTAATAAATCATCAATAAGAGACGAGGCAAATTTCCACAGGCGAAGAGAGAGGATGGAATATGAACCACTGTCAAGTAACCCCAAGTCATTGAAAAACAGAACTATTGCAAGGAGTAAGCAGCAACCTAAATTCTACACTCCAGAAGTAACAAGAAGAAACGTAAACTAGGGCTGAGCCGATACCGGTACCGATATATCAAAACCGGCCGATATTGTAATTATTGGAATTGTGCGCAATTCATGTTTAAATCACCGGTATTATAACCAATATTTTGCCCTAAGAATCTAAAATTATGCTATTTTCAACTTGCCATAATTAGAGTGGCTTAGTTCACTATTTGGTTTTATTAAAATAATCACTATTTTTAAATTGGTTTTTACTAAAGTACCTAACTGGCTGTGTTTATTTCCAAAGCAAAATTAGGCACGTTTTGCATGATTCTTTACAAAAAACATGTATACAACGAAACAATAGTAGCCACCATTAGCGTTTACTGAATTTTATCTATGTAGGCAATCTTGTAGCATGAACAAAACTTAACATTTAATCAGCCTAACACATTTATAATAATAAAAATAATTAATATTTACGATTACCTCCAAAAATATTTTGTCTTATTAGTTCCACAACAAACCGCGAACACGGCAATGCATAAAAAAACTTATGTTATATTGTAATGTTGGTTACATGCTGCAAATTACTGCCGCCTAGCAGCGCTATTCTGTCAGTTTGTCTTTTTTTTTTTTGTTTATTTTGTTGGTTTGTTTGCTGTTGCTGTAGTAATATGGCTGTGTTGGGTTAGGGTATGAACATGGTGAAATTATTTACGTGTTACAGCAATAAACAAATGATATGGCTGAAAGAAAAAGTGACTTGTGGAATTTCTTTTTACTGTAAGCAACACGCAAGAATGCAAGGCTGTTTACAATATTTGCAAATGTTTAGTTTTGAGAGGTGGTACATCATTGAGGTCCTATAGTACCACCAACTTAAAACGGCACCTTGAATGTACGCACCATTTGAGGTGTTATGTTTTTTAAGAGTTTCATTGCGTAATGACATGCTTTTGGTGATTATTTTTGTCTTATAAATATGCTATGCTTAATATGTGGTTCCTAGATTTATATTTATCATAATAGTTAGGCCCATCACTGAAACAATAAAAACGAAGACAATTAGAATTTTATTTACGTAAATGTTTAAAAATTTAGTTTTTAATTTTTTGAAACGTGCAATGATGTTATTTTTCCTTGTCAAGGTGGTATTGGTATCGGCAATATCGGTAAGATTGTATCGGCAATATCGGTATTGGTATTGGCAATATCAGTAAGATTGTATCTGCAATATCGGTAAAGGCTCAAAAACCGCATTGGCTCACCTCTAACGTAAAATGTAATCAATCCCACCAAATACTAGGACAAAGCACCAGAAATGGTTTTTTTTATANACCAACATATATCAATTCCATCCAAGGCATAATGTTGTTTGTTAGAATGAGTTAAGCACACTGTTATGAAGTGATCAGGCCTAAACTGGACGACCTGCCTGATCACACCTTCAAACATTGAACCAGGGCACAAGCGTGATTGCAATAACACCTTGTGAAAGACAGTTGCAGAAACCCCCTACACCGGCCAGTGAAATTATTAAACAACGCGCCCGATATAGGCCAGCGTAACACCGGGAGCGGCGTCTTTTGTCGTCAGGCCACTGGAATGAGAAGACCACTGAAGATGGGTGTGTCCGGCCGTTGTTAACCGCCTCTTTAGTCAGGCTCTCATCTTGCTTTCATATACCCAATCCACATCCCACAACAGATAAGGCATCATGGATACATTGCGGTACTTTCCTTGAAGTAAGTATTAATGAATGTAACACAGCAACTGAAACTAATGGTTTACATTTATAATGATCAAAATCAGATATACAATAAATTTTAATAAATGGTATAATGAACTAACTGCAAATAGTACAATTGACCACTACCAAATTGTCCAAAATATAGCTTTATGTTATCAAAAAATTTAATTTGTTAATTTTATGTTAATAATAATCTAAAGTTGCCCAAATATGTCTACAATATTAAGCGAGTGTACTACTGTTAACTTCATTTGGGGGGGGGGGAATTTGTGGCACAAATGAAATCCAAAATTATGTCACACTGAAATAATAAATTTAATGGAAATAAAAGCGACCCCCACCCCCCTTTTTCCAGTTAACAAACATGCATTGAACAGCATGGCCACCATGTCATAAACAGGCAGAAATATTGTGTTTATAGAGGACATATTTCGATGTGAGAAAGAATTGAAGAGGATGCCAATAGTTGGGTTTACAATGGAAAACATGCAAATTATAATATGAGTAATGCTGTGGAACGCATGACAATGCAGTCACAAGCATCAACATTAACTTATGATGTAGTGCTTTAATTCACATTTATGTTCAACAATAAAGTAATTATTAATGTTACTACTTTCAAATAACAAAAAATACTTCCACAATAAAAGTGTAATTGTTTTACTTCCCTTTCAATCCTGAAAATATGAAATGGATTAACAACACTCCCTATCATCATCACACAATTCCAATCAATGTGTTAATTCATACACTCCTAATTACAATCCACATTACAGAAATGTCTCTTTGGCAAAATCATATTACATTTGGATTAATCAGTAACTTCTCTTTTGCTTTGTTAAATGATGTACACATCATAAGTAAATTTACTTGCTTGTGCAAATAAATAATAAATTTTGTTCCAGCAATATAAGAAGTAACTTCATTTCTATCACCAAGTATCACTTAAAAGTAGCACAACAGTGCAACTTATATAATCATACACTGTGTTTAAGACGTAAGTGTTGCTTTGAAACATTACAAAACCAACAAAATAAAAAATGTAAAACAACACGGTCCCAACTTAGCAACATGATTATAACTGAAGCTTTATAAGAAGATAGTAAAATTAGCCTTAATGCTTATCACATAATTACACGGCACAACTTTCCTGTAATAATTATTAAAACTATGAAACATCACTTAATGTAGAAAATACACTTAACACTTAACTTCTCATGCAAAAATATGGAATGTACAGTAAATAACCTACCTATTATGTAACACACACAAATTAATATACAGACAATTGCAGTTGATATGCAAAGTTATGTTTTCACTCAAAACACTAAGGTGTTTTTACTGAGCAACAGTACCCACACTGCAACATTAAAACACTTATGTATTGCATCAAGCAATTAAAAAGAAATTAAATACTGTAGCAATGTTTTCTTTAGCCAGTGTGGTTGTCTGCAACAATATAAGCTCACATAAAATGATTGTCAAAATTGCACAACATACACAAGTATAATGATATGGCAGACAATAAAATACTATAGAAATGACATCAGAATAAATCATAGGAAAAAACACAATCACTCTGGTGCCCTTTAAAAGGTAATTTTTTTTAAAAATCAAAATGAAGAAAAGAAACTTTGATCACAATCCACAAATCAGTAGGTACACTCTAAACTTCACAATTTCCAAATTACATTGAAGATTCTTGTAGTTTCAACTTTGTCAGACTTAAGTTCTTCACATGAAAAGTCAAAGTTTTCAATTAAATTTTTTTTTTCCTCAATTTGAATATAACTAAAAGTATAAATCTCCTCATGTAATTATGTTTCATACGCTTATTTTCGCTCCAGTATCCACAGTTATAAAACAAACCAACTCAACATTTAATAATAATTCTCAGTCTTTACAACTGCCTCAGTCTCTAAGCTCACTGCAATTTGTTTGATATTCACAAGCATACTACTTTACACTATTCAATCTTAATTAAATCAAACCTAAAAATTTGCAGAAAAATAGTCTTCATGATTTCCTTATAGTCTTCATGATTTCCTTAATGTTAGTTGGAATTCTTAGATAGTATATTGTTAATAAATTCTGCTGTGTTTCTGAAGCAGCAAGAAGTTGATGCACCAGCATCATAGCAGTTGATATGCAGATACTTTAATATTCATGACTTAGAATACAGAGTTTTCTGAAACACTTTATATATATTTTATCACCCCTACCTAAGTTTTGATTTTCCTGTGCAAAATAACCATGTATGGCACATATATTATATTCAGCACAGAACTAAAATACTGTAATTATAACTTTTTGTGTAGCCATCCCACTTAACCAAACAAACAAATGTGTGTTAAGAAAAAAATATATAGTACTTACCCTCTTACTCCATACTTGTCATGTTCTAGATAACCACTGCTAAATGGAAGTCTTCTACACAATCTCTTCCAATACAGCACTCACTTCCTTTCTGCAAGCTTATTCTATATTACTGTAAATTTTTATAAATTCATATTTAAAATAGAAAAGATAGTTCTACTTAACATACTAATGTTTTTAAAATTTATTTTTTATGGAATATTTAATTAAATTAAGATAATAAAATGTTTTCCTATAAAATTTGTGTTACAAGGAAGCAGTATGTAATTTGTTTTACATGCACCACATCCAGTAAGCCACTAAATACTTTTAGGTGTTTGTAATTCAAAGATATTTTAGGTAACCAAGTAAGTGGCAAAACTAAAAAATTGTAAAATTAAATATTTTCAGTTAAATGTTTTTATCACATTGTAATAAAATCATTTAAAGTAATATTTATTATTATTGAATACTTTGACTTTTCTTCTTATTGTGTTAATTAAATTTTTATTTCACATAAAAAAAAAAGAACCTTCACACATGTCTACCAATTTTATTACCTACTAAAGATGGTAAAATGTTAATTTTCTACATACATCGTAGACAAAGTATGATACAAATTTTTGTTTTTGTTTGAATACAATACTTTTCCCACCAAAAAACTAATTAAAAAACTTTTGCTTATATTTTTTTACATCTACCAAGGCACTCAATAAAAAATAATTTATTCCAGTAGCACATTTCATCGTATTTTATCTTATTTCAAAATCACCTATTCAATTGAACAACAGTGTACTTCAGTTTAAGTACAACTCTACTTTTACATTTATTATTTACAAACATATTACAATGTACCAGTTTTTGTTAAAAATACCTTACATGATTCATAAATTTGCCTTTAAAAAGGTAGAAAAACTTCAATATTTTGTTTTTGCACATAGCAATGAAGATATTATCAGCATCCAAGACCATTTTACAGTAATTATCTGGCACAGCAGAGAGTAACTGGTAAATGCATAATCAGGTGGGAGAGGAGGGTGTCCTGAATGAATCACCTTTCAAGTAACATTACATTGAGTAACTCTGTCACAGATTAAGAGTAGTATATGGTTGTGCATTCAAGGTCAAAAAGCGAGGGAGCGATACGGGTGACACTAACACGCACCTTTAGCACCTCATAGCTTCTACGCGCAAGCCATGCAGTGTTTTCGTCATGATGCTGTACTGTGTAAATTAGATCTGTAACATTGGGACTTCATTACATGCAATGAAAGCCCACACAGATTAAACTATGCCTGTAGTAATACTTTTCTCTTATCGCTTAAGGAAACTGCACAAGCAAGCTATAAAAATGTTATATTTAACCATTTTTGTGAATTTTTTTCTCTACGAATACATTTCATATGATAAAAGTAAAAAGTAGTGGCTCAGATAATTGTTTCTTGCTTTTTCTGGGAAAAAATGTGACAACACTACCAAACTTTTGACAAAACCTCTTTAAAACCAGAATAGCAAAGTAGCCACTTACCCCATAGCACTAAAATCCCCATTATTAACAAAAACAGCCATAACAAAGTCTATCTAAAAACCATATCAGAGATTTACAACTACAGATTGGAAGAAAAAAACCTAATACTATGAAAGAACTTACAAGAGTCTAACGCAAGTATGTCTATGCCACAAATAATACTCATACAAAATTGAAATGCCACGGGATTACAACATTTCAGCATATAAAACCAATCTTAAAAAATACAAAAACACTTCTATCCTTCACCACAATGGACAGCCTTGCCATAGCTACGAGCCATATTCCCAAAATCAATATGTGCAGCAGTACTCATCCGACATAAAATGCAAACCCATTATAAATACTGCCACTATTAGCACACAAAATATGAAGTACTAGCAAGTGTATACAAGTTTAAATAACACTAAAACAAACATATGTCCAAATTCTAAAATCAAGAGAGAAATTGTGCTTGTTACATTAAGCTAAACTAGCAATGATAATCAATACGGAGATAATTGTTTCAGCTAACAGAATGGTCACATGTCATTAGGTTCTTTAAAACGTTGGAGTAGAGATGGGGTCAATACACACACAGCAGTTTTTTTTTATTCCAGTTCAGGATCTTTTTTCAGTTTTTATCCTGTTTCCAAGTCTCAGGTTGCTTACGTATCTGTACTGATTCAAGCATCAAAGTAGGAGTCCAATAGCAAAGAGTTATTAAAGTACCAAAGCAAAGAAATTTACATCCAACTGGTGTGAAATGGTGCACTACTGATAAGCTAGTTAAAATTTTTATATACGAGATATTCAATAATAATGAAACTACTCTTCAAAAACTGGCATCAATAAAATATTTTACGCACACCACATACAACATCATAACATAATTACCGTATTTCATTACACCGTCACAGAATAGTAGTACCGTGATTTTTATTTAAGTGCTGAACAGAGTAAGCATTTTTACCACCTGAAAGTTGCAGTATTTTCGGCACTATAACAGAGCCAAAACATGTAGAAATGTGCCCTACTCCAGATGCCCCTCCACAAACAAATTCGTGAGGAGAGTGATACCATCCACTTCCCCTTAACAAAGCACGGATGGGATGAGTCAAAGCAGTTCAGGCCATGAAAGGTTGCAGACGAAGGTAGCCAAGGATGACCGAATTGTTTTTCCCACCCCTCCCAAAGGGTACAAATCTGACCCTTCGTGAAGGCCATCTGCCTCCCACCAGATGACCACGAGAGGGAGGATGCAAGGAAGTCGCACTCATGGCTAGGCACAATTCCCCCCTCATCAGGTGTGAATGGGGTAGAATGATGCACTAATTGCCAAGCAACCAGTTCCTCTCTCTTCAGGTGTTTAATACAAGTGATATCGTGTCAAGCAACAGCCAAGCATGCCCTAAGATAGCCATGGTTAGTATAGGAAGGAAGCAAGGTCACAATATACAGACTGCCAAGCAACAGTCAAACAAAAGGAGAGAAGCGAACTTAATGGTTGCTGCATTTACAGGCAGATTACTAGACATTTGCTTAAACAATTTCAGGGAAATCTACGGCATTCACAAGTGTTAACGGGGAACATAATTAACTTTAGTTACACAGCTGCCGTTTTAACGGATTTGTACCATTTTCAAGTAATTTCGATACTTCAAATGAATTGAAAGATTTCATTGAAATATTGCTGATATTTTCTTTTGTCCCTTCACATGTATGTTTTACGTATTGTTTATTTATAAATGACCATGCGCCATAGATATACATTAAAGGAACGCCTCTTAGAGAACTGCAGATATAACTTTACAGTTCAAGGTGGTGACATTTAGAACTACGTCTCAACATTTCTGTTCTTGCTACATTGACCTCTAAGTAATCAAAAGTACAATCTTTAGGTCACATCCAAGACCTACTTTATGTTTCATGTGTTCACTTATCTTTATCTCGTAAACTTTAGACTCATTAGTAGTTTCTATTTTTATTTACTTAAGATAACGGTTAACCTCATACGTATGTATTGAAATGTGATGTGTTTATTGACGT
Organism: Clitarchus hookeri; assembly: GCA_002778355.1. Taxonomy (NCBI): domain Eukaryota; kingdom Metazoa; phylum Arthropoda; class Insecta; order Phasmatodea; family Phasmatidae; genus Clitarchus; species Clitarchus hookeri. The sequence goes on along the minus strand of NQII01001517.1, from coordinate 237,211 downwards.
AGAGGTACATAAAAGCAGCATTTTGAAATGCATCTTGTAGCATTTTGAGAAGAGATTTTTAACATTTACAGCAAATTGAGAAGGGATTTTTAGCATTTTGTAGTATATTTAATAACAAACAGTAAACAATTAAGGTAATTGTTTCACTAATAATTTTTAGTTGGCCAATATATTTCCACTATGAAATTCGCAGCCTATATATTTGCTTAGTGTAATAATTAATGTTAATACATTACATAGGATGTGTATTTCATTAGTGTATAAGGCATTTCAGAAACTCTTTAAGTCAGAATTAATTCGTAGGGTTTCATAATCAGAAAAGCATACACAAATAAAGGAAGGAAATGTGGCTTAATTTTCTTTTACTGCATCTGAAGTGTAGCGCACTATACAGATACTAACAAATTGTATAATCATCATGTATGCAGTCTACTGTGAGCAGGTTTTTGCCATAAGGTTTTAAATATATATTTCAAGTATAGAATACAGATTAAAATTTTTCCCCCTAGATAAAAGCACTATAATTAACTTTCAATACATACAAAAATGTGTGAATTATTTATTAAAAGTCAAAATAATAAGTCCATTAAAAAACATTCCCAAACATTTTTAATACTGTTTTCCTATACCAAAGTAAAACAGGAAAGGTTACTTTTCTTTCAAACATTGTGCAACCGCACGGAAAATGCGTCGTCGTCCTGTGTGTGCGCATGTGTGTGTGTGAGCACGCACCTGTTGACAAGTACTACTCTGCGAGTACTTGAATTCCTGTCCTTTAATATATTTCTTTCAAACCCATTTCTTTGGCGATGGGGAGAATATCGTCTTATTTTGGAATTATTTTAGGTGTGTGTTATTTTCAAGTCAATTTCAGGATACAACTTTCAAGTCACTTTTTGAGCATATTGACTTTCAGTGCACCTTAATGAGGCAGCTAGTATTTGATGAATTACACTAACAAATCACGTCACAATCGTATGAACACTATCTAGTCTGACAGACAACAGTTAGGTCAATCTTTTGTGTCAATTACAGTTGAAAACACAATCAAACAAAAAAACAATAACAACGCAGCGCATTGGTAAGTGCTTACATGAGTGAGAAATTGATTGTGTCGTACATGTTCGAAAAACGTAAAGTATCCAGAACTTTTATGTTGGTTTAACTGCACAAACACCTGAATCACTTAACCATGAAAAGTTAATTTTTTCAAAACGTAAATCATCCACTTGCAAAATATATAAGGTTAAAAAGTTATAAGAATTGTGTATCCTCCAAAGTATTTAGAAGAAACTATTGATCATGAAAATCAATTGTTCGTCAAACTTACAACCATACAAAATCCTGGAAATATTGAACGTACACAAAGTAGCGATGTTAAACATGACAATTTCTTGGTACACGTAGTAATTTTCAGTTCTCAAGATATTGCTTAAGTAGTTAAGTACCAAGATCATTTTGCCCTTTTACGCTAAACTACCAAGATTTTAATATTTGTGATTAACAGATAGAAATCTTAATTTAAAAAATTTTAAAATTTAATTTTTAATTTTTTTATTTGAATTGCAACAAAATGGCTGAGCCCCAGCACCAGCAGGGAGGTTCACTTCAAAGGTCATGGTCATTTCAAATCGGATCGCCGGCTGTATATCTTANATGCAGCAAAAATAATGGTTTGGCTCATTCTGAAGGTGAACCTGGCTAGACGTACCTGTTTTCCGCTATATGAGTACCAGGATTTCCAAGTGTGCCTTCATCTACATTTGACGCTAACAGTTTACGTTACTGCGCATGCTCTGGTGAAACAAAACACGTCACGTCACAAATCGCTGTCATTTTGGTAAACATAAACTACTCTGTGTGTTAAAATTGTTCTTACTCACAGCAAGTCTACAGTTTATAACTTTTTGGTGTTTTAAATTAGAAAGTTTATTAAAATGATGAGTCAGTGTACAAAACATTGCACATTCAAACCAAGTTTACATGTTGCGTCACAATGCTGAAACATGATATAACTGTCCTTGATAGGGCAAAAGAATAGATGGTCTATATTCAACACACAAATATGTTTTTTTCTGTAAATACTGAAATTGCAGAGTCACCTGGGATCACAGAGACACTATTTTAAAACACATCAACAGTGAAAAACATAAAAAATGTCTTGTTTCCTTCTCAACTACTGCAACACTTCAGCAGACAATTGGTAGCTGTGCCCAGCTAGCAAAAAAAAGGTAAACTGTAGCCAATCGTTTGCCTTGGAAACCACTGAAGAATTCACTAAATCGAATATCCTGCTCAAAAAGCTACAGAACCCTAGTTTAATGAACTGGATGAATAAATATATTGAAGGTTTGTATATATACTGAGTATCTTTACTTTTGAAAACACATACTTGTTGAAACTATGAATAAATGTGCTGTCTGGAATCATATGTAAAAAAAATTTACAGAAGAAATAATTTGAAGACCATCTGTCTCTTTAATAAATTTTTAAACATTGCTTATTAGTTTGTGTTTAATTTGTCTTCCACAGGGTCTCGGGATCTGCCATCTGTAAAATCCATAAGGGAAAAATATGTCCCCTTATTAAAAGAAGAGAGAGCTGCCAGTGTCAAGCAAGATGTTCAAGGGAAATATGTTTGTATTTTGGCAGACGAAAGCACGGACAGAAGGGGGCAAGTGTGTGTTTGTCATTCTTTTTCATCTGTTGGAGCCAACAGACTCGCAGAAGATCTTTGTGGCAGGGATACATTTTCTGGAGCAAGCCAATGTGACACTGTGTGCCCGAGCAGTGTTGGACTCCATGAAAGAGTAAGATGTAAATTATGGTTCTGTAGTGGCATTTCTAAGTGACAGTGCTCAGTACATGACCAAGTGCAGTGCTTCACTACAAGTAGTGTTGGGTGACCAGATGCTGCATATTCAGTGCTGGCCACACAAACTGAATATTGTTGGCAGCATCTGTCCTACTAAAGTTCTAACAGAACCAAACACAGCAATAAGCAAGGTCAAATCAGCATTCCTTAACACCCGAAAGAGGAAACATCTCTATTCCAAGTTTTTAACGGAGAAGTATCCAAACGGGGAGAAAGGCATCTGCCGGTTTCCCCTGCCTGTCCTGACTCGTTGGAACATTTGGTTTCAGTCTGTGACAAATTCATCTGAATATATTACAGACATCATTGAGTTTTTTGCCACTGAAGACATGGTGGATTTGCCAAACGCAGGGATTGAATATTTCAATTCATTGTCGCAACTGGATACCAAAAAAATTCTAGTGCAAGACACTTTCGTGAAGGAACACCTGCAGAGTTTGATCTCCCTAATTAAGCATTTGGAAGGATCAGCATACGCCACAAGTCACACACTGGTCAACAAACTTGTACTTGCAAAAGATGATTTATCGCTGGCTGCTTCATGAATATTTAGTACTGACACAGCTGCTGCCCTCAAGACAATTGACAACAAAGTCTGTCAAGCTGACGTGAAGAATGGTCTTCAGCGTGCTGCATCATTTTCCATGGACAAATTGCAGCTGTTAATGACCACTGATACTGCAAAATTTCTTTTTCAAACTCTGGGGAAGTTGTTTGATCACTCTAGTAAAGTTTTGTTAAATGAGGTAAACAATGATGTGATTGATTTGTTTACAACTCTCCCAGGCATGAAAAACTGCAACCTCACCAGTACAGACATTGCTCAAGGTTACACTTGAATTAAATAAATTGTTTAAGGAGAGAAAATGTGAGTCACTGGCAGAAATAGTAGAAATCCTTTTTTTCCAGGAAAAATGAATTCCCTGACTTTGCATCTGCTTCTCTGAAATGTGTCTGGATTCCATGTTCGAATGTAGACAGCAAGAGATTTTTTTTCCTCACTTAATAGTAATTACAGATAGGAGGCATAATTTTCTGGACAAAAATGCTCAACTCATGGCAACACTTGCTCTTTAGAGCAAACTGAATAAATTCATAATATTTCCTTAGGAATTCTAAGCAGCTCCAAGTGCAAAAAATTGTTTTTAATGAGCTTTTTTAATACCGAGCCATTTGTAATTCTAAAATAATGTGACTTAGTAATCTGATTGTCTTAAATTAAAAACTTTGTGTAAATTATATTTATTTAATAGGTATTAGCTTAAAAATGTTTGTATTATACACTTAGAAGCTTTACTTATGATTAACTATAGTTACGAAACATTTTAGTATGACTAAATAAGTTTGCATATATTTCACTGCTTTTGACAGTTTTCCTTACTGTTTTTCAGTTATTTTAAACACCAAAAAGTTTATGTCCATATTTATAGCATTTGCTATTTTCACCCACCTGTGGAAATGAGTATAAGTCGTAAATGCCAGCAATAGCACTTTAAAGCAAATATTTCACATTAGAGAAAGTTGTGTTGGGTTAATGAAATGGTTACAGCCGGGGGAAAGTACTCAGGCAAAATGCATAGAATGCAATTCTATCCTTAGCATTTCCATTAAGGGACTTACGGATTTGCGAAGTCATGGCAACACCGAAACTCACAAAAAATGTTTAAGGTCTTTGACGCACATTTGTTTCTTTCAAGCTTTCTTGCAAAGGAAAATATTAATAGATGCTGAATTTTTGTGGGCCAATTTCATTAGTCAAAACAACATGGCTATGAGTTTAAGTGATAAATTCACAAAGTTGGTGCCAAAGATGTTACCTTATAGTGACACAGCCTCAAAGTAGCATCATGTGAGGAAGAGAAAATCAACAACTATATGAGAACATCTGTTTTATTTATTTGGTCAATGAATCCACTGATATAACTGTTCACAAGTAAATGATAATCTTAGTTAGATTTTTCACCAGCCAAGAAGTGAAAACAGCTGTACAAAGCTGTTTCAGTTGAAGGTGACGCGAGCAGTGAAAATTTGTTCGATATTGCAAACAGTTCACTTGGAGAAAACAACATACCATAGGAAAATGCCTCAGCATGTCTTCAAAATGTGCTAAGGCAATGGTTAGAGAATTTAACTCTGTGCTTTCAAGAGTTAGGTGACAACAAGAGAACTTACTACGGTTTCTCCCCTATACTTGCCTTGTGGCACATTTGACTGCATCACATGCTTGTCGTTGGTATGAGATATTTACTCTTACTTCAAAACATCTGGCAAACGACAGGATGACTGCAGGCATGTTCAAAAGTTGGTGGAAATTGAGGAACATATGATTTTGCACCCTTATTTCACTAGATGGCTGACTATGCTTCAGTACATGAAAAGACTACCAGAGTAATTGCCTGCTTTGGCAGAGTATTTTGACTCCGTTGAATCAAAAGATAGTGGCCTTGAATCAGTTAAGTAAATCAAAGCAATGCTGCATCCAAGTTTAGCTACATAATACTTTCTATTCTTGCAAACAGTTCTGTCGAGATTCGAAAAGTTCATGGTGATTGGGAAAAGGTTAAAAAAATTTTCGAAAATCTTTCCAAATATAACATCTGATGACAAATATGTTCATTGAATGACGAGTTCTTTGCATATACACTTTGGAACTTACCACATTCAAGAACAGAAGCTTTCTGATCCTGTTGATATTTTCTGGCACACATAAAATATCTCAAACCACGTTTCCCAATTCCTTTGCAAGCTGGCCAAAGCTTTGTTGATTTTGCCACACAGTAACGCCAGTGCAGATAGGGCATTTAGTCATATGCTACTAATAAAAACTGCGCACAGACCATCTCTACAGTCTCCAATGTAAGTGTCTACCAGGAAGCATGCCGGAGAATTCAAACCAACTCCTGAGATGAAGAAGAAAGAAAAAATCCAAAAAAGTGACTTCTTGAAGGAACTATTGACTTTCATAATATACAAAATTATGTTTGTATGTCATTTTTCTTTTTCCAGTGTCTTCGCTGTTTTAATTACTTTTTCTATACAGTAACATTTCACTTGTGTATCTGTGATTTATATTATACAATTTTTGTGGGTTGATTGGGATTTTGTGTACTTTGTTTAGATTATCTGTTGGAAGATTTAAATCTTTTGTTCTAAAAGTATTTTAGTCATCAAAATGTTCATTAGCTGAAGTCAGTACTATCCATCTTGTATATCAAAATTTTTCTGTATGTTTACATCAATGTATATGCTCCTGATATTTAAATAATTTAAAAGTAAATTTGTCTGTTTCTTCTGTTAACAGCAGTAGTAAGTGCATTTCTGGCATGTAACATATCATTTTCTTATCACTTCCAGTATTTAATCAAACCTGGATATATCCAGACATTTATGGTTAATGTTTCCAGGATTTTTGTCGGTTGGATTTAGGTTTTACGTTCAGAATCAGAGGCAGCCGTGGTTAGTTACATTGCAAACAGGTACTGTTAAATATTTTTGTCAAGTATCTAATGAATGATTTACATAATAGTTGCACCCAAAATTTCAAAAGCAATTTTCAGAATAAAATGTGCAACCATTATGCAATGAAATACTGCATGGTCAAAACTGTATTACTGAATCATGTCTTATTTACTTGAAACAGAAATTGAAAAAATATGTCATAAATCAGTAGTCGGAGAACATGTTAACCTGTGTTTAAAAGATTTTAATTTCAGTGAATTTTGGTAAATAACTAATTTTGATCCCGAACTGTTGATTTACAAAATAAAACTACTCATCTCTACTCCTAAGTCAATCTGTGTATGGTGCTCACAGCATTCTGCTATTTTAAGGGTATTTCGTTGTTATGAAAACACTATTACTAGAATATCATGTCATCAAAAGCATTGCTTTGCTTCACTTTAACACTGGTTTAGTGACATTCCATTATGCTGACACTGTTTTCATTTCACATTTTCGATAAATTAAGTAATGCTGCAACTGTATCAAATGGTATAACTATGAAGTATATGACTATATTTTTAGCATTACTTCACAAAATAATAAAATAACATCAACTTCAGTTTATTTCTGAATGAAAACAATTCAAAACTTGTGAATTTAATGAGCTCATAATATTGGTAGTCTGTAAACTCTTAAGTTGTTACATACTACTTTACAATGCACCGAACTGGTAAATTTTTACAAACATACAGTAAGAGTAAAAAAATTTGTCATAACCATTTCTTATATTTTTACAGTGAAACCTCAGAGTTATGATAATACAACAATCGCTTAAAAATTAATTGTACAGTAGTGATTTTGTAACATTTTTTTCAACAAAGCATACAACAATAAGATAACCTTAAAGGTTAAAATTTTTTTGGGAATACTTTGTTGAAAGCTGTAGATTGATACTTATAAGTAACTTCTACATCACCAAATAACAAATGAAGTTTTATCACATGCACATGAATTTCCAAATATCTAACAAATATTCCATCCCATGAAAATGCAAAAAAAAAAAATGTGCATAAACACACACAAAAAACTTAAAAAAAATTTTGGAGGCAAATTTTTTTAAAAGAACTTTCCAAAAAAAAATTTACATTAATATGCTTTTTCTGTACAGTAATTAAGGAACCTCTGATAAATGTTTATTCACATTTATAACAAGACAATTCCTACCAGCTCTCTCTCTCTCTCATGTCCTGGTAGCTAGCCAACTGAAAACAAGTTTTCCAGTACTTGTATAATTCATAAGTTATTTATTTGAAGCATAACAAGAACTCAATTAAACAGTTTCATTTTTATATTATGGACAGATCAATATCTACAAGAGTAATATTTATTTCATATTCATTTTAACACAAAAACATTATAATGCTCCATTTTACTTTCCATTACATTATCGCAGTTTCATGGCCTTATGTTACATTAGACATGAAGACAAACATAAATCATATTGCACAATCACTCTTGTGTGCTTTAAATGAAATTTAGCGGTAGCCAATAACGGAAATGAGCAATGCAACTTAACAAACGCCACTTTAATATTTGACCATCATCATTCAAACACAAACATAATCCCCTTTGCAAACTAAACAAACAGTCTTTTAGTACCTGGTAGCATGGCCATTCTGTTTAATTACTTCTCGCAGGTGTTGTGGCATATTAGCAATTATTTTCCTGGTACATTCGGAGCCAATCTTCCTCCATTCTTCCTTGAACCTTTTCCCTAATTCTTTTGTCAACCTAATTGTTGTAGTAAGCAGTCTCCTTTTAAGTTCATTCCAAGATTTTCTATGGGATTCAGGTCGGGTGATTAAGGAGGTGTATTAATGACTTTGGGATAGTTATACAAAAGCCAGCTCTTGAAAATATAAAACTTGTGTTTTAGGTTATTACATTGGTAGAACTTAAACGTGTTCCTAATGCCCAGATCATCAGCACACTTGTGTAGGTTTGCTTTCAGGATTGAGATAGTCTTCCTTTTTCATTATTCCATCGACACAACACGTACAGCCTCTCCAACACCTGCTGAAGATATACAGCCCCAGATTATAATATTACCTCTACCATGTTTCATAGTATGTTACCAGGTTTTAGCTCCTCATTTGACTTGCGCCATACTGTTACCCCGCCATCTGAACCAAACACATTCAGTTTCGTCTCATCAACAAAAATTACATCATTCCACCAGCTTTTATCTTTGTCAGCGTGGTCTTTTGCGAACTTAGTCATTTTCTTCTATTCACCTCGTTAATAAAAGGCTTCTTTCTAGGTACCCTGCTCTTCTGATAACTCGTATGGTTTCTGGATGGACGTTCTTTCCACATTCATTGAGTACCTCCGTGATAAATTTGCAAGCACTAATTTTCGGATCTTTCTTTATTTTCCTGATTAATAGACGTTCTCCTCTCTCTCGCTTAGTTTCTTTGGCTGTCCTTTTTTTGGTACCAAATCTATTGTCTTCCTTTCAAACTTTCTTATGATGTCTCAGACAGTGGACCGCTGCAGATTCAAGTGCTCCGCAATCTCTCGTTGAGATTTCTTCTTTGCATGATAAAAAATTACCAGCCGCCGCTGTTCAAACGTTGTATTCTTGCCCCTACATCCCATTTGCCTGACTGACGCAGCCGACAGAGCTACCCAATAAAACCTCTCGGCGCAGAGAGCGTGCAGGGAATTACACGAGGTACGAACGCAATGTGCATCGTGCCTGTGCCACGCGTCCACCACAACTGGCAGAATATTAAAGTGACGTACTTATGCAGCACGCGAGGACAAAATATTGTGTTTCATTAACTTGCACTACTCATTTCAGTTATTGACTACTATTGCAATTCATTTAAAGCACACAAGAATTATTCTGCAATTTTTATGTTTATCTTCATTTCTAATGTAACATAAGGCCATAAAACTGCGATAGTCATCGGTGGCCGAATATTAATGTGAGCCACTGTGCATATAGTTCAAAATCTTGGAATACTGTCCATTACATGGTTCAAAGATAAGGTATGGTTCCATTTGTATACGTGAACTTGCAGAAAACACATATTTGGGCCACACAAAATCCACAGGCCATTCAAGAAGCACCTATGCTACACAGAGAAAGTCAAATTGGAGCACTATTACTACTGAAAGAAAAGTTTATCAAATTTTTTTTGATAGGGCACCTTGGAGTATCAATGCTGTTTTATGGAGTATGTTGAACGAATTGATGAAATAGAACTGCATTCAGGGTACAACAGATTATCATATGCCATACATGAAATGAGTCAATGGCACTGATCTATAGTTTAACAACTGAATGATTGCCAAAAACCTGTTGCCACAGAAATCTCCATATTTACCACCACTCGAATATTTCCGTAGGGTTATTTTAAGGACAGAAAGTATGCTACAAATCCTAGGACATTGGAAGTTTGCTGTGTTCGAATGTCTTCTGGAGGGAGCGAAGGAGGGAGGGTGCTATGGCAGTATCAATGCAGAGGTTAGTAATCTGCTCAATATACTCAACAATTGGAGTGCAACAAAATGTTGTTAGCCATCGTTGAAATAAATAAAAAACAAATATGTAAATTTTATATTGAACACTATGTAATAATACTGCTAGTACCATCATGTTGGGTGACCTTCAAAACTATGGTAATTGAGCATATTTCAATCAAAAGGATTTGGATTAAAATTCCAGAAACATCATAGAAGTATATAATTTTAAGACACAAGTTTAGGTTTAAATAGTATGCAAGTTTTCTCTTGATTGACATCTCAGCAAAAAGCAAGATAGTTAAAAATAAATGAAACCACCTATTAGCTACATTGGTTATTTTATCTGTTCTGTGGAGTTTCTGATGTCTACAGTCTACATTCTCATAAACACAGTACACAGCTACTACAATCATTGCTTTGATTCAACACCTAAATTATCTTAGCAAAATAAAGTTAAAATTTCTACTTACAAATCCACTGTTGTCATGCAGTGTTTCAACAGTTTGACGTCCAACATTATGAAAAGTCAAAATTTATGTTCTGTTGAATATGTCAACAACTACATAGATTTACTGCAGCCATATCAGCTTGTTCAGGACATCCATTAGCTAACACACAAACTGTGACCATAATATGCCAACATTTTATTCCTTTGGGGATTGATCCCTAAAATATTGGATTTTTCAATATTTAGTCACTACTAGCTTTACAGATTTGAACTAGCATTTAACTGCTTGATAGAGAATAGGGATTTGCTTAGTGCATTGCCTAAAGTCAACTCTGTCTGATTAGTGTTGTCATCTTTGATGCTACCTACACAGAATATTGTATTTCTTCCCTGCTGTTATAAATTAGAAACTACAAATTAATAATAATCTAACTGCAACAACTTGAGAATGTTTATGAAGCTATTATTTATGCCCTATCATGCCAAAACTTGGGTATCCAAGCCAAAACAAATATAATGAAAATGGCATTGATTCAAGATGGTAGATATCAATAGCCCTTAGTTGTGGCTGGTACAAATAATGTAAATGGAACTATATGCATAGGTCAAAACTCCTTACTGAACATGGCATACCTACCATCTCTTCATCCTCCCTTAAATAAATTTGGGCTAATCAAAGCTAGTACGAAGGTTTTCATTGGTAACTAACACTACAGCAAAATGTAACTACAAATTAATGTGTATGGACCCTAAAAAATTTTAGTTATTTTAAATATAATTACAACACAAATATTTTTTTTTTTTTCATTTTTGCAGCAAAAAACACCCACTTGCTTAATGCAAAAACCAATTTTACATTAAAATCTAAAATAATGATTATCACAAATTTGACAGTAAGACCACTTACATTTATGTAAATATTCTGTATGAAAACATAATGATACAGTAAAATTTACAACACATTTATATGTCTACAATAAATATCATAATTCACTGAGATTACTTTCAATCAATAATATAATAAAACTAATAACTTACAAATATCAACAGTAACATACTACTAATAATGCTAATACATAACACAAGGACAACTTATATTTGATTACAAAAAGGGAATGTTACACATCAGACTATTCATCGTAAGTAAACAATGTAAATTCATGAGCAAAACATGTCCGTAAATATAGTACAAATGAATATTAATATTTAATATGAAAGTTTGACTGAACACAATATATTTGTTACCACCATGGACAAAAATACTTTTGTCCACATACATACTAATGTTATCTGATAACATTAAAACCTTAAGAACATACTTTTTCTCGTATTTATTCAACAAAACCCTTTAGCCGAAGGAACAATTGGTTCATGATGATTTCACATAGATGCAAAATATCATGAAAATTTGGTATACTACAAAACACCATTACCATGTTATCACCTCAACATACTGTGAACTGAGAGTAAGAGCTTTCAGCACAAAACCAGACACGCACAGAAATCTCCATGGAAATACATATTATGTAGGTGCACCATGTAGTCAGAACACACAATACAAATTATTTTAATTTTCTCCATTCTGTGTGCTTGTGCACCTATGGTATAGTTGGATCTCAAAAGCAGACACTGAAATATGTAGCAATCTCACACCTTGGGAACAAAAAAGTGCCCCTCTCTAAAACAAGACCTAAATGTATGAATTGCATTTAAAATTATGCTTATTGAAAATTTTTCATGGTATTAAAATACTGATATTTTACCCTCAATAGTATTAGCAAAGTTAATCCACTACAGTCTGCCTAGTGTACACACTGGCTCGGTGGGATAGTTAGAGAAGAGGAGGTCAGTATACACTGAATTTATTTGCATTTGACTACTGACAGGGAGAACACCATGAGAGAAAAATTTCCCTCTGAAAAAGGTTGGCACCAAGATCATGACTTTCCTCATGCAAACTCGACATGCAATTTGCTGTACAGACGTATATGCGCGCGTGCATGCGTGCATGAATGAGTGCATGCGTGAATAAGTCCACGTAAAACAAACTAAACAATTTCTTAAATCAGTGTGCAAAATTAATGTAAAAGTTTTTGTTTGTAAAATTTTCAAGTCTTAACTTTTTGTACTCTATTATGAGTTTGTACTGTATAATACAGCTAGTTCACGCGAAAAATTCATTTACAGATATTAACAATTTAAGTTCAAGTGTATCTGACCGTAATACCACATGTTTTAATTTAATTTACCTACATAGTAAGTTTTCAATTTAAATATTTTATTACAGATGTGTTTTAGCCTTTCTAAAAATGTCATATAGAAATAATTCTACAAAAATATTAATAAGCTTATATATTTATTGGTTCCGTACCAAAAAAAAAATTGGAATTAGCTTACCAATACATTGCTTTGAAAGTTTCCAATTTATTTTGCACAGTATAAATTAAGCATAATGCAAATAAAGAAGTAAATATTTTTAAGTGAACTCTTCTCCTCCTATCTAAAATTTCCCAATGTGGGTAGAACAACTATGCACAAAATTTCACAAATTGTGCGCACGTTGGGTTCCCAGGCTGCTTACTGAGGAACACCAAATGAAAATAATGGCTTGTGCTCTTGATTTTTTGGACCAATATCATAAGGAAGGTGATCAATTTTTAGAGAAGATTGTCACAGGAGACAAGACGTGGGTTTCTCACATGACCCCAGAGACTAAAAGTCAGTCAATGGAATGGCGTCACCCGACATCACCAGTCAAAGTCAAGGCCAAGCGGACAATCTCAACACGCAAGGTTATGGCAACCGTGTTTTGGGATAGACATGGAGTCTTGTTAGTCAAGTTTATGCAGCAAGGGATAACAATCAACGCAGCCGCTTACTGCACTACCCTGACTAAACTTTGACGTGCCATACGAAATAAGCGACATGGCTTTCTGACATCTGGAGTTTTGTTGCTGCATGACAATGCAAGATCCCATTCTGCCATTCACACCCAAAATCTGATCAGATCTTTTGGATGGGAACAGATTGACCACCCATCGTACAGTCCNCGTGGCCTTCTGACGCCTGGAGTTTTGTTGCTGCATGACAATGCCAGACCTCATTCTGCCATTCACACCCAAAATCTGATCAGATCTTTTGGATGGGAACAGATTGACCACCCATCGTACAGTCCAGACTTGGCGCAGAGCGATTTTCACTTGTTCCACTACCTAAAGGCGTTTCTCTGCGGCAAGCACTTCGCCACAGATGACGAGGTGAAAGAAGCAGTTACAGACTGGTTATCCTCACAGGCGGCAGACGTCTATGACTTAGGCATACAAAAGCTTGTAGAACGTTATGACAAATGTTTAAACAAATATGGAAACTATGTAAAAAAAAATAGAGAAACATGTAAGAAATTAAATAAAAAACTGTTTTTGAAAAAATCTGTGATGGTTTAGGTTTTATAAGAAATCGGACCTTACTTTCCAAATTACCCTCGTACATCCCTGCAAAGCCCATCAGCTCATCAGCTGAAAATCAACTTCTCATAACCACCATTCACAGCACAAGAGGAATGAACAGTAATATATGACTTAGGGCCAGTTTCATAATGTCTGTTTAAAGTATTAGTTATCTGACAGTATGATAAATTTAAACAGAATTTTTAATTATTGGTTAATCTCGTAATGTTTCTCAATAGACATTTCCTGGTTAAGAAAGTGTTGGTTAGCAAAGTGCTAGTTAAGATGAATCTGGCAACACTGCAGTGATGTTTTCGTTTGTGATTGGTTGCTGTCAGGTCGTCGTCTGCTGTTTATGTTGTTCTGGTCAGAGTTCTGGATAAAAAAAGTTTGTTGTAAAACCACGAAAGGAAGCACCAATAATAAATGGTTTTGATCAGAAAACCTTACTAATTCAGATAATATTATATAACTGTAAGTTCAAAAGTATTTGTGTTACTAAAAACAAGACAGCTAATCTAATGCAAATTAATGTAGACTTTTGTGTGGTTTATGTGACATGAGATTCCAAGACAAAAAAGTTTTTAGAACCATTATCGCAGTGATAATATATTAGGTGTCCTTGAGATGTACAAGTATTTCAGTACACATTTCACTACTGTAAAAAAAAGTGTGTGGTATCTTAACACACAATTACTCGTTACTAAATGCAGTGCCAACAAATCGCTCACTTATGTATGTATATTTTAATTACTGATATATTATACACATACTTTCAGTATATTAGTATTAACACATCACGCAAGCATGAGAAAGAGATCACGTCTTTTCATATACGACAGTGCATGCCTGCCTGAATGTGGAATACTAGCGATACTTTACCCTCGTAACGGCTTGATACGACTCAGGTGTGAAAAATATTGCGTAATATGAATGTATAAATATTATGAAAATACTCTACAACACACAAAAGTTCTGGAAAAATTAATAAGATACATAAAAGTTACATTTCTTGCAAAGCACGCTTTCTTCCGTCTCTACTTTTTTAATGACTACAAAAAGTTTGAGCAAGTTTCCACAGATAGCACCATGGCTACATAAATCGACATATTTATAACATGCAGAAAATGACAATAAACTTTGTAATTAAATATTGAAGCAACAAACTTTTACAACCCAGAGGCCAGAATATTTATTTAATTAATATTGTCGTCCATTTGCTAACCGAATCATGCCCCAAAGTGCAATGGCTAGGCACTTTGAAATATATTCACAGGCGACAATAAAAAAATGCCTTATACGGCCTCAGTGTCAAACAATTGGATGCAATTTCAACGTGTTTATTATGTTTCATCTTAAAAATATCTGAATAGCCTCAGATGACTAACTGTCCCAGATTTTTAAATACACGTGTAACGATTATTGCTTTAAAGTAGTGTACATCTTAACTACAGTGCACTGCATGACCAAATTATGAATTAAACAACGAAGCTCGCATGGAATTCAACCAAATTTCACTATGTGCTCACAAATACTTATATTCATCTTATACTAGCAGCTGTCACGAATGCATTGCCTATTTCATAATGAAATTACTGTCCAAATCACATAATTTTACGAGTGTGTGGACCTTCACGAAAACATTTGTAATAATTTAAAACGGACCAACTAACTTTTCCAAATACCTTAAAACAAAATACAAAACATCCAAATCTACTATCAAATAAATGTAATGGTGGAACTATGCCTGATTTTCAGAAGTTAAGGTATTGTTTAAGACCATGCAAAAAGTAGTAATTTTAGAAAATGAGTAACATTTAATTACATTTATAAAATATTGACTATTTCATCACCAAAAAAGTTTTTTTAGCCTATTTTTATCAATTTAGACATGTGTGTAGGTATCCGTCCCAATACCGCCCATTAGTCTCAAAATCACTTTTCTGCATGCATAAAATTGATTTGAAAATGAATAATTAATAATTGCGGCTTACTGACATAATCAATCATTTTGTCATCATCATCCTAAAAACCCATTGAAATCATCTGCTGATATTAGACACAATTTAAATACACAAATATAACCTCACATCAGCCAAGAATGACCACCTTATTTGTTGTAATGTTCTGTTTAGTCCAGTAATCGGAACTGATTATTGTGTACATTGGTTAGAGGAAAATTAAACGTTGGTTATTCTTAACCATATATTGAGAAACAGAAAATGTCTCTAACCAACTATTAAATTTTAATCAGACCTTAATCGGAACAAAACCAGACATTAAGAAACCAGACATTGTGAAACCAGCCCTTAGACTAAACAACTTATATGTTGATAAACAATACTGCATATTTTCTATTTTTTAACTGCTGAATGCAAAGCATTTTTTGCATATAAAATCACTACATATTATCAAGGTCTGGATTTGAGATCAATTACTTATTAAAATATGAACATCAAAAATCCTAAGTATCACATGAAATTCAACAATAAAGAAAATGGACCCAAGCAAAAGAATCTTTCCAGAAATTAGTACTACTCCAGTACATTATGAAACATGTTTATTGTCATAGTTTTGATAACTTAAACAGTATTCTGAATTTTATAATTCCCAGCCAACATCATAAAAATTAAATATTATGTACTGGGCAACAATTTTTTTTTATATTTTGCCTAATTAAACTGCATTACAGAAAATACAAACACTTAAAAGTCCCTCCCTGTTTTTAACACTATTGCTTTATAACAACATAAGAAACAAACCTAATTCACACGAGTAAGTACCATACATATTCCTGCAACAGGTTTTATCCATGTAAACTGGTTATATAACATGCTATAACTTCAACATATGGGTAACAACATGTACTTCCAGCATGAGTACCTTCCACATCTGCATCCCATGTAGATCATCACAAAATCAGAGATCGTGGGAACAAATTCATGGCGACATAGTCATCCACAATCTGAAAATAACAATGCACACCGCACATGAAACTAGTGGCTACAAGATAAATTCATAAATCTTTATTTCCAAGGCTCTAATTTAAACAGTATCTTCTCTTCCCATAATCAAGTAAGTTTTGCAACTGTGATGTTTCTTTGTCTACAACATGCTATGTCAACTGCATCACTTACTGGTACAAATGCCCTCAACCCCCCACTATACCATTTTAGAAATAATCTGCATCGAGAAAGTAAGTTCTAATTTTCTGAACAACTAAAAATGTTTAGACACACTGCATATAAAAAAAAAGAAAATTTACTTCAATCAGATTCTCTTAAATATGACAAACATTATCCTAGTCAACTGACAAAGTTGCCTGAATCACCAATGATGAAGCATACAAGTAAAAGACGTAAAAATAAGAATTAATTTTTCATTTATCATTGCTAGGGGCTGATCATGCACCAAAAACTATCCATCTTGGATGGACATTTTAATGAACAAATAGTATCACTTTTATTTCAACACAATTTTCAATAATTCAATGCAAAAAAAATGTTGGGTAATATTTTCTTTTAGGCGAAAAAAAAGTACCAGAATGTTAAATCATGAATTGAAGTTGCTTATTTTTGTCTGGTGCCAGAAAATTAATTTCAAAATCAACTTTTATTTTATACCTGTACTTTTGTCCTTTCCAAAAATTTGTTTTAAGAGACCACAAACTTTAATTTCTTAAAAACATTACTTTGTAAGTAATGTTTCCACAAAGAGAGCTATTAAACTTTAAACTGAGAGACAACCTTTGTGCTTATAGTCAATACTTACAATCTGAATTCCCCAGCCTTACGAATGTACAGTTAGGTCTTAATATTTAAAATAATATCCACTTTCTCCAGCATTGGTAATGATTTTTGCTTCACATTGGTATTCAAGACATTTTTCCTCATAAATTTAATTGCAAAAATAAATACTTAACCACATTGAGACACNCAACCTTTGTGCTTATAGTCAATACTTACAATCTGAATTCCCCAGCCTTACGAATGTACAGTTAGGTCTTAATATTAAAAATAATATCCACTTTCTCCAGCATTGGTAATGATTTTTCCTTCACATTGGTATTCAAGACATTTTTCCTCATAAATTTAATTGCAAAAATAAATACTTAACCACATTGAGACACTGTGTAAGAGTACATGAAACAGAAAAATGGTTCTGAAATGTGAATATTGTCGGTCACTTGTCTGTTATGTTAGGAATTCTTAAAGGTTATCATTTAAGGTAGTTAGAATATGGTTTTAACACAAGGTGTTTTAAGAAATGTTTTTACAAAAATTTAAAGTCAATTGTGCCACAGCCATTAATCAACAGCTATTTATGATTATAGTGAACTACTGCAATGCCATTTCAATTATAGATGGGTCTTACAGTATTTCTATCTGTAGTGTACAAATATTTCTGAACGGGGTTTCCAAAATTCTAATTGTTTTGGTATTTTTGCATTTCTCANGTCGGTCACTTGTCTGTTATGTTAGGAATTCTTAAAGGTTATCATTTAAGGTAGTTAGAATATGGTTTTAACACAAAGTGTTTTAAGAAATGTTTTTACAAAAATTTAAAGTCAATTGTGCTACAGCCATTAATCAACAGCTATTTATGATTATAGTGAACTACTGCAATGCCATTTCAATTATAGATGGGTCTTACAGTATTTCTATCTGTAGTGTACAAATATTTGTGAACGGGGTTTCCAAAATTCTAATTGTTTTGGTGTTTTTGCATTTCTCACTAAAGTAAATAATATGTTTTCTTATTTCAACATTACAAACATTTTAATGCCAGAATTGCTCTTTTTAAAATTGAACTGTCAATATAGCATAGTAACATACCACCCAATACTTCCTAATAACTTAATTTAGCAATATTATTTTCTTACCAGTGTATACCATGTTTCAAACTGGAACACCCAGAACATCTGACACAATTTCCCCTTGAATCCGGCATGTAATCTGAGACAACAATCGTGTAAAGTGTCTTTGCGCCAGTATTATTTTTTTAGCCATCAGTGTCAATGCTAAATACTGAACTATAACATTTCTTAAAATTTCCTCTTGGAAGAACTTGACAAATGTTCAACTATAGCTGTGATTTTTGTTTGCTAACAAGAATAAAACAGAATTTTAAAATTGACACAAATGATTTGTTTAAAATTTTACTTGCAAAAAACTTTCTATTTTTTTTTAATTAATCACATGTTGCAAGCATCCATCTTTCTGAACATGCTGCATACTGATCATTTGCACACTTCACAAAACACATGATACTAAGAAACATTAAAAACACTTGAAATGTATTGGACAATATTTCTGACTGTTTCGAAATAATTTCCAAAACATGGAAACTTCACATAGATTTATTGTACTTTTCTATATGTTAACACAAATAAAACAACAAGTTCCTGATATGAATAATGAGCCTACTTTCCTCTATATGGATGCAAATAATTTTTAATTAAGTTCTTAAAAAGCTTGGATGGTAGGTAGGTCTTGACATCTCGTTGATAGCCATATAATTAAATATGTAACCAGAAACATATGCAACAGTAGNTTAAAAACACTTGAAATGTATTGGACAATATTTCTGACTGTTTCGAAATAATTTCCAAAACATGGAAACTTCACATTGACTTATTGTACTTTTCTATATGTTAACACAAATAAAACAACAAGTTCCTGATATGAATAATGAGCCTACTTTCCTCTATATGGATGCAAATAATTTTTAATTAAGTTCTTAAAAAGCTTAGATGGTAGGTAGGTCTTGACATCTCGTTGATAGCCATATAATTAAATATGTAACCAGAAACATATGCAACAGTAGTGAGACAATTACAGAGACAATTACAAATACACAAGATCACCCCGTACCTCGAACCTAGAAAACCTCAAACAATAAGATAGCACGCAACCAAATGTATTAAGGCGGTATAATTCGGAGCATCAACTTTGGATTTAACGAGTCTAATGTTTTGGTATAATCCATTCCAGGTAACGTCCAACTTTTCTGAAGCCTATCTAAAGTTATACTTTCAGGATATTCCTCAGTCTCATGCAAAAAAAGATTAACCAAGAAGAAAATTACACCAACGGGACAACGCACTACATTCGTAAACTCAGTGATACTAAAATAAATTGTTTATATAGCCACCATTTCGAAAATAGGTGTATGACCCATAAACATTGATATGGCATACCATAGCCCTACTTGTCTGCCAAATTAGGTATGAATTGGTTCATTGTTTCCTTGGATATGACAAAAAAAACTTTTTTCTTCACGTGGTATTATCACACAAAAAGGCGGACAAAAGTGGCTGTGTGTTGGCATATATGATGCTTAAAACACATAGTTTCGGCATACAACGCTAAATCAAAATTCGCAGAACGGCATAGTAAATAAAGGAAATGTACCTCAAATATTTGTATGGTCACCACTTTGAAAGTCAGTGCCTTGTCAATTTAAATTGTGTATGTTTACATTGCCAATTCAATGTTTACATGTTGCACTGTCAACATACAAAAATTGGTTTAAATTTGTTAAATGGTTGCCAAGATGTGAAATAGCACCTTAAATATTAAAAATGGCCTCCATTTTTAAAATAAGCATCTGGCATGGTTGAAAACTACAGAATTAGGATGTCCTTCTGAAGTATGTGTGTGTTGAGTAGGGTGAAATTTGGTTCACACATTCAAACTTTGTTAGGGACACACACATGCATGCATACACGCACAAATACACGCGCACACAAGACAGGAAACGGAACACACAAGCCTCTTGTCCTTTCGGAAAGCAGGCTAAAAATGATCAATGCCTGTTTGGGCTTGATGGGTTATAACAAAACTAAAACTGCAAAAAAAAAAAAAGTCACTTTGAACCCATCTTGATAGGAACTGACAAAAACATGGTGAATTCCCATGAGGCCTTCTTCAGTGGTGCAATCAACAGCAGCAAGTTGAAAGGTGGGAAATTCAAATATACAAATGTTAGTCACATTATTTACACCCCAGTGTCAATATTTACCCATGTACTGCAGTCCAAACATACCCCCCACTTTGAAATAACTATTACAATATTATGAAGAGGGAAGCAGGCAGGGTTTCATTGCAGGTCAGGTGACAATTCCTTGTTGAGTGTGGACTTTCACCACACGCACCACACCATCACCACCTGGACAAGTCTGCACCACTTGCCCAAGTGTCATTGTAAAGGGTGCAGATTTGGGTCCTTGATCACCAACATTCCTTCCTTAAGGCTATTATCCTCCTGTATCCATTTGTCCTTGGGCTGGAGCTGGTGGAGATAGTCAAGGTGACACCGCTTCCAAAAGGATTGGTATATTTAAAGCAGCAAGTAAGTCAATTTATGGGAGTCTGGGACAGATCTTCATTGACAAGAATTTGAGAGGGGCCCCAAGTCAAAAAGCAGCTTGGAATAAGAGCTACCAACTCATTTGGGTTACTCAACAGAGCACATAGGGGTTGAGAGTTCAAAATGGCCTCAATCTGAATCAATATAGTGTACAGCTCTTTACAGGTGAGCAGCTGAAAGCCAATAGTGTTGATGAGCAGAGGCTTAGTGGACTTGATGTCAGCTACCCAAGGTCCACCAAAGTGAGGGGCAGAGGGCAGATTGAAGTGTCAAGACACTTTGAAGTCAGCCAACTGATCCACAAGTGATCTGTCTGAATGGGTCAGAAATTCATGTAGCTCAGACAAGTAAGGTTAGCTTAAAAAAAAAATTGGTGTCGCAGTTACTGTATGGTTGGGCACAATGTCCTCTGTGAGTGACCAACCTACGAAAGAATGTAAGAAATACTCCAGTGGAAAGATCGGTTACAAATTCTAGATGAATTGCCTTGGTGGTGAAACAAACAAACAGGCAGATGTAAACTTGTTACAAACATGGTTTTCTCGTACTAGTCTGGGTAATTGATATGGGACTCCGAAATCAACTACAGTATGTAGGAAAGGTAGTGATAGGATGAGACAAAGATTGTGAAGTCCTCACATACAATTGCTGTCAATGGTTGTCTGCTTAATGCTTTGCTTATATCTACAATCAATAGTTTTAAAAGATCAATGATTATTACAGAGTTTCCATGAACACTGAAGCAGAAATACAGAGTATACTATTTGTATTAGTTTTCCATTGCAAAATTTTTTCGCCTGATAATAAAACAAGATTTGTTATAGTTAAAAAAAAATTATAATAAAGGGAATTTATGATTAAACGAAAGATCTATTCAAATATAAATATTTTCTGAAAATTTATTTTTAATTCATAAACATTCCATTTAGGCAGTGATGAAAGCAGACTAATGCCTGGATGGAAGCTGACAGTACAACTTTACACGTGCGCTGGGACTGGCATGATGATAAAGGCAAACAGAAGTGAATGGACACTGACACCGTACGTACAGAAGTCAGTCTACCCATGTTTAGGAGTTTTATTATTAGTGACTAAGAGGTTGAAGTACTGGTATTGTATACACTAAAAAAAAAAACTTTCCTCCCCCGCACCTTTTTAAATTATAAAAAAATTAAGGGATCTCAGAAATGAGTGGGCGTTATATTTGCAACTTGAGCTATTTTGCCTTCTCGCAAATCACTTCCTCTTCCTGCTGTGTGGCGCCAGGCAGCCAATAACATGACCAGAAACTGTCAAGCCAGACAGGTACAGTCTCAACATGACACGTCACACCTTCAGCATAAATATGCCTAAATATGGTAAACTTGTCATTACTTCTCTCATGTAATTACCGTTTTAAAAACCTACGTATAAAAAAAAAACAACTATTAACAAAAACTATAAATATGGACTGCTTATTCCCTCACCCAGTGGTATGCTGACAGACTAGCCCCCTAATTCCACCCCTGAAACAGTTAGTTTATTTTTTCTACCAGCATCACGTGGCTGACATTACCTCTGTGGGAGAGGAAAAAGTAGCGCTGTGAATAACTTAACCAGGCAAAGGATTATTCTTATTGGTAGAAACTAGTCCCAAACTTTTTTCTTGGTAAACTGTGACTATAAGAAGAGGAGGAAGTAATAAGGGATGGCATTATACAAGTTTACGAGGGCTGAATCAGAAGTCATGGCAACTATTGTTTATCTCCAGACAATGACCCAACACAGGAAATGTACTAAGTACAGTTGAAAGTGTACGACATGTAGGTTTTAAAGGTGACACCACATGGGGTATGATGCAGAAAGTGTACGACATGTAGGTTTTAAAGGTGACACCACATGGGGTATGATGCAGATATGTCCAGCACGGAACAAAGACAAACATGGCTGCTTGAAATCACCGTTAAATTGATATATTCTCGTACAAACTGTACACACTCACGTGAACGGGTATGTAATGTACGTGTACGAGCTGTTTAACATCCTTCTAAGTAGTCTCCGAGGTTGTCCACGGTTCATTGCCAGCGATGAGGCAGACGGGAAATATCATCGGCTACATAAGATCCGTCAATGTGCGCTACATCTCGTCAAAATGCTGTGACGATGTCTACAATTGACCCCCCACCCTAAGAAGACCATTGGGTTCTACTAAGAAGGAGCACAGCTAATGGCTAGCTAATCTGTCAGTTTCATCGCCAAAGAAAGTTTGTAGGAGTAGATCAGATAAATACCTTTAGGGGCTTTGAAAACTCTACTGGTGTGATGGGTCAAATAAATTTCTTTTTAGAATGAAAGTTCTGTCCAAACCTTATGTACAAGGCATTGATTCGTTGCACTTTCTTTAAGATAGAGTAACTTTTCAGCAGATCACAGAAATGACAGTCTTAAACAGTTGCATGAAGCACAACAGTCTTCTGTTCCTCTCCTGTCACCAGCTCCACAGCAGATGAAGGGGAAGCCACAGGCTATGTTCAATCAGGTCTATTGGGAATTAGGCCACGTTAGGCACAATCCAATGGATTTTGATCTAAAGGCACACAATTACATAATGCAAAAGGGAAAAAGTCCTGAATTCAAGTGTAATTTGAGAAATAAAATGTGGAATTTTGTTTTGTTTGCATGAGACAGATTAATGTGGAAAGGAAAGGGAAGACCTAAAGACCTACTTGTATTGGACTAGGAGTTTTGCTTGGTAAAGTTTGCAGCAGTAAGACAGTATGTAAATTTTATATGAGAAGTTAGTAGGCTCGCAAGGTACAGACCCTCGGAATCAGCTCCAAAACAACTTCGAGACCACAGGGCATGGAAGTCTGCAGAAACTGAAGTAAAAACACAATTTTAAAACTGATTCAAAAGGTGCATGGTTGCTCACAAAATCTGTTTCAAGTTCATGGGTGTGTTTGCAACAAAATTACAGAAAATGTTGTGAACGAGCTGTTTGAGGTGAGTTCACATATTAATTTGGAATAATCTGTAACAAGTGAACCCCACACATGCCTAAATGAACTGAATTTACTAAATGAATCTATTGTGTGAACTAATTTATTCACACCTTTTTGTATTTCCAACAGTTATCCAGAGCAGGAGGTAGCAAACTAATGCATTTTTTGTGTGTGTGCAAGCAGACCAGATAGACTGCAAATTTAGAATAAGTAACGTGATTTGTTGATCTCATTGAAATATTCTGAATGTGAATATGGTTGTAATCTGTTTGTCTTCTTATCTTTAAAAATAATAAGGAAATAATACTTTTAATCACACTTGCTTCCTGTCGGGTGATAGCTGTCTCCTCCTCCCCCCATCCATCAGGCACAACATTGCTAACTTTAAGTTAACAGCTACCTGAGTCGGCACATGCATGCTGTGCAGAGGACATGCATGACATATGTGACTATGACTATCTAATACATCAGGGCACTATGTCCAACCCTGTTAGCACTCTTTTCTGATCATTCTGCCATGCTTCTCAAGAAAGATTTGAGCCCAGAGGGCTAGCAGAAGCAGGTTTTCTGAGACAGTTTTTACAAGATAGTTTTCCTCTCTCCTACTCCTCGTTTCCCTTTCCATCCCTCCATCTCACACCCACCCTCTCTCTCTCACTGTCTCCCTCTCCCCTCTTACGATACATCCCTCCCTCTCTCCCACCCATCCTCTCCGTGTGTGCGCGTACGTGAATGCATGCGTGTGTGCGTGCGCACGCGCATGCATGCACATGCGTGAGAGAGTGTGTGTGCACATGCACGTGTGTATATACTCCCCCACTACTAACCCATCGTACAGAGGTACCAGTTGTGAGAGGCCTTGGGGATGGACCATGGAACAGTGCTGGCCACAAACAGCACAGAGACTTTGCACCTAAGAGCCAACTACCCAGGGCAGCTTGTAGTCCAGTACAACTGGATGGCAAGAACATGGGCCACTGCAGCAATTCAAGGGACTCTGGAAAAAAGAGAATCTGTGACAGGATGCTCCCTGGAGTATGAGGTTTCAATCTGCGAGTCAAAAAGTCTCATCCCAAACTCTGTTGTGTGGAGTACGAGAACAAAATTCAAAATTTGTGCTTCAGCACATCCTGTCCCATACTATATGAGCATGACCTGGAGATGGCAGGGAGAGAGGAGAATAGCAACAGGTAAAGGAGGTGGTGTAGATATGAAGACGGCAATGACGCCCGGTTGAAACACTCCCCATACAGGTCCCTGGTAAGTGGAGGACACATAGTCGAAGCAGGTGTCTGTGACATCAGACTGTAAGATCACCATTAGCACAATTTTCGCCTGAGAGCCCACTAACTACTACTCCACAGACCATACCTAATTTCCTGATAAAGAGCTGCAAGGACCTGAAAGAGGAATTCTCAAACACTTCAACAACCTGGTGAAGTATAAAGGTTAAATATATAATAAACAGGGGCTAAACTCCATTCACACTAAGCTGAAGAATCAACTGAGCTAACAAAAATTCATAAATAATTAAAAAAGCATACTTACACATGAAGCAGCTAAGTCAGATGAGGAAACTAGTAAAAAGTCAAAAACATTACTAGTAATAACAAAAACTTATTTCACTTCAAAAATGCACCAAGTCTTGCACAAATCAGCAACAGAGGTTATTTAAAATATGGTATTTCTTTACTTTGAACTTCTACAATAAGCTGAAAAATTTCAATAACACGTGTTTGTGTTAAATTTGTGAATTTGAAATTTTTCGGTGCCTTGATACTAGTAATACACATTTTAAATTTAACAGTATTTCACTGGATAATGGTTACCAACGTATAATAGTCGCACCATAAATTTTACGTGCTGAAAAAGTAAAAAAATTTTACCACCTAAAAGTTGCTGTCTTTTCAGCACTGCAGCCAAGCCAGAATATGTAGGAATGCGCCCCACTCCAGACAATCCTACACAAACAAATTCATGGAGAGGATGATTCTGTCAACTTCCCCTTCACAAAACATGGAGGCGACAAGCCGAAGTGGCTCAAGCTGAAACAAGTTGCAGCCGAAGGCAGTCGAGGACGACAGAAGTGTTGTTTTTGTGTCCCCTCCCCACATAAGGGTGTACATCTGACCTGCGTGGAGGCTATCTACCTCCCAACAGACTGTCTAAAAGAAGGATGATGCAAGGACATCTCACCAATTGCTAGGCAACAACTTGGCCTCTTGCTAGGTATGAAAGGGGAGCAAGTACTGCCTTCCACCAGATGGCTAAAAGAGGGCAGATGCAAGGATGCCACACTGGTTGTTAGGCAATAACTTCCTTCTCACCAGGCATGAAAAAAAAAGGGGGGGGGGGTCTTGGAACAGAAAATGCTGTATTCTGTGCTAGTTGCTAGGCAACTAGTTTGTCTCTCTTCGAACATGTAAGGGGAGGAAAACTATACATGCTAAACAGCCAAGCGTGCCCAAAAATAACAAAGTGCTTCCTCTCCACTCATGTGGCACATAAGGAGAGGAAGCAAGGTCATGCTGTGCCTACTGCCGGGTGATGGTGGATGAAGGAGAGGAGAGCTCAATGGTTGCTGCATTTGTTGATAGGCAGTACAATCCCCCATTACTGGACATTTGCTTAAACCATTTAAGAAAAATCTGTGCACTGTTTACCGGGAATGTATGCAGAGTGCTGACCGAGGACATAATTAACATTACTTTCATTGCAAACAGGCACTGCTAATATTTTTTTGTCAAGTATCTAACCAATGATTCACGTAATATTAGGCCGTACTACAAATATTGAAGGAAATTTTTTACATAAATGTGTGGTCATATACAATGAAATACTGTATAGTACTGGGCTTTTAATGTTCTACATTTTATACTGTAATATCTTGCAGCACGTAATATTTCATTTCTGGGCTACTTTCCATACATTTCGAAATAAAAAATTATGTCAACTGAAGATTTTTCAGCTTCTTATCAGACTTTAAATAATACTGTGAGCATTTCTATATATGGATGGGTTGAAACAATTCTTTGATTCATCGTGTAACACATGATAAATCTATATTTATTTTATTTGTTATTTTCCTAATTTGATGGCCTAGATCTGAAATACGTAACAGTTGTATGTAATTTGAGATCGTAAATTTGTTTATATAACCTAAAAATAATATCTAGATGCAGTAAGAACTATTTATTTATTTTATTGTTGGTTGGAATATTGTATGCCATCAGAAATGTCAGTACCATTTATATACATGTGATAGTAAGTTATTTTTCTAAATAAGAATTTGTAAAGAAATTAATTTTTCTGGCAGAGCGAACGATGCCAACATTTAGTTATGTTCAAATTGTATTTGTAAATATGCGAGGTGACACTAGCTAGCCTATAAGGGGAGTAGATTTTAAACACGACTGTTGATAAATTTTATTTTTTCAGCAAATGTTTCACATTGATTAAAGAAAGGCTAGCCAAAGAAGATGAACCAGCAGTGGAGATGGCGTACTTCTTTTTGTGTGTTCTGGTTCGCCTAGAAGCTATGTCAACGAAGACCAGCATTTTCAGTTCCAGCTAAGTCTGAACAATTTCAACAGCGTGCAGCTCATTTGAATTTACAATTTTTATTCTGCACCGCGTAATAGTTAAATTTTATATAATTTGCACAAAATTTTAACACAAACTCTTAATGCTCGAGACTGAGTGAATTTTTATTTTGAAAATTTATTTTCAATCAAGTTATTTTTAACGAGAATACTAAATTTATTTGCCCTGCTCAGGTGTATTATTTTGCTAGTTGTTGAATTGCAAAGCAAACCCCTCTAAGCTCCATATCATTGGCACTATAACTTTATTTTTGAAGTCCACACAAACACTTGAAAGATTGTCAGACCATTCTATTATTCTTAAAAATTTCTTTCATCTGTTTTATTAAATATTTGAGGGACTCATAGCTGCCACTGTTTTCATTTCCAGTAGTTTATCAGTAACTAGTTATTCTTTTTGTATGCTAACTTATAGATTACTCAGCAAAGGCTCAGTAAGTATCTGTCAGGGTGTACAAAATGAGAAGCTGAAAGGTGGTAAGTTCTTATTGTTGGTCGCATACATTCTTGGTATTATTTCCACTTGTCTGTATGCAGTGTTAGCCGGGCAAGAAATACTATCTCATGAAATACACATGAAACGTTACTCATCATGCATATTATTTATAGTTTCATTACAATACATAAATATTACATTACATTTTTTGGCACTACACGCGAGGCTGAGCAGTGCAAACTGGTAGCTATACGGCGGATTTATGAGTCGAGAGGTTAGGACATCATAATACCTAAAACGTATGACACCAATAAATTACAAACGTTTCAAATACACAATTACTGACGCCATGGCAGAATTGAACGATTTTACACGAAACGTAGCTCCTGAAACACCTGAAGCTACTCATGTAGACAACACAACAATTACTTTAGCACAGGTGGAACAACAAAATGTCCAGCAAACACGTCAGGCGATAACACTGAGGGTAACCCATCTACACTGTTGCAGCAAATAGCAGCTCTTATAAAGCAACAGGCACAAAGGTTAGAGTAACAGTCTAGAGAACAAGCTAAAGGAGCTTGGTAACAGGCCAAAAGACTCGAGCAAAGACTAGAGCAACAGTCTAGAGAGCAGACTAAAGAAACTAGGAAACAGGCAGAAAAACTGACCAACGAATGGCAAAACAGGTTGAAAGACTTCAGAACACCATAACCAAACAATAGGTCATGCAGGTGCAATTTAGTGCTCAAATCACACCACTAAATAGAAACATCACGGACTAGATTACTCATGTACAGGCCAAATTAGAGTCTGTTAACACTAGCCTAGAAAACACGATTGCTCAATTAAGAGACGACATAGCCACAACTAGGGTCGAACTAAGAGTTTGTAAAAGAGCAGTACTCAATTCAAGTGGCAGATGTCGCACAGTGTATAGCGGCATTAGAAAAACAACTGGCTAGTTCCAGCAATGCGGATGAAGTCAGCTCAATTAAACTCTTTTGATAGGCATATTGACCAATGCTTCTGCCAAGTGGAAAAAGCAGCTCATGTAGACAGGGCTAAGGCAGAGGCCAGAATAGCAAAGGTCGGAGCGTAAGTCACATATTTGGAGGACAAAATTGACAGAGTAGCAGCATCAATACAAAATTTACATTAGGGGTCACAACACAGCATAATGTACAGTAAACCAACCAAGACAATTCATCTTTAACTAACTCTCCACATCCTACAATGGGTGTTGATGCATAGAACAGTCATACCCCTACTGCCCCGTCAATGAACACAATTATGTACCACCCGAGTAAGTTGTAGCCAAATAGATGCCTACTTTCGTGGGAAAGCTAAGAGAAAACCCAGTAAATTCCCTAATTAAGTTTGAAGAGTACTCTAGTTTGTTTGGACTACCCGACAGTGGCATGCTGAGGTGCATGAATCTAAGCCTAAAATCAACAGCCTACTTTAGATGGGAAGTAACCCATCCAGATACTCACACATATGCTGGGTTCAAACATTAAATTTTTAGCCCACTTCTGGAACAAAAAGTACAAGGAAATTCAAGGGCTCAGTTGCACGCAGAGCGGTTTGTGCCAGGAAAAGGCAGATATCTCGAGGCACATCTATCCAAAATCTATGAGCGTTCCTGCCATCTTGAACAGCCAGTTTTGGATGAAGAATTCATTGCTATGATTCTTAAACAACTGCAGTTCCGTTATTAAGCCCACTGGACAGGTCGACATGATGCAAGTATAGCAACTTTCAGGGAAGATAAGTTTACATTCAATAATATTGAACGAATGCAACGCCAACAAACACCGAACAGCCACCTCCTCTGTACCAGACACATGTGAAACGGGAATTTAGAGGATCTCCCAGGTATGATCGCAATCCAAGAGTAAATGTTTTCCAAACCGAGCCATTTTATTATAGTCACATAGGCTCATGGGGAAATTTTACTCGTGTATCATGAACATATTTTTATAGAGGTTCATTTAGGAGATGAGGCAGTTATAGAGATGCCTATAGACAGTATGAACATGACGAAGAAATTAGGGACAAGCATGGTAACAGTGATAGAGGGCAAACTGACTCTCCCCCCTCAGCGGAATAATGTCGACGAACCGAATGGGCCTAGCCGTAAGTCAGCTGACTCCTCCTCCACCCATTAGTCTAAAGGACACAAAGATTGTTCGCCTAGAAAGGCCACACAGAGTCGAGTGACGGTGATAGCGGTACTGGTAACATGTGACTGCATACATAAGATATAATAACGCTGTGGTACCCCACAAGAACTCTTTCAAAGACTGGTTTGAAATAACACAAATGCTGACAATCCAACTCATCAATCAATGTTCAAGATTATTGAGTGCAATGTGGTAGATAATAGGGCCAACACAGGGTGAAATAGAATGTATGGTTTATTTTGTAATAAATCTAATGTAATATTTGTATATATTACAGAATGTGCTATTTGCATAAATGAAGTACATTTCATTATGTGCTCGCAACTATATATGTAGAGTAGAGCCCCCATTTTACGTGTGTCCATGGTTCCCAAGAATACAGCGTGTAACTAAAATAATCATCAGACTTCACAAAGCTATAACTTTTACATAAATGATGATAGGGCCTCGTGGCACATGGTAAAATACACACTAAAACGTAACTGTAAACAAAAATAGATTTGCATTCTCCGTTTCAACAAGTGTGAGACAGCTGTGCAGTGCGATTTCCATCAACAGTACGGCACTGCACCTCCTACTGCATTGAACATCCAACGATGAAAAGAGCAGTTTCAAGAGACAGGTTGTTTATGTACGGGGAAGTCCACACGTCGCCCCCATGTGCCTAAACAAAACATAAGAGTGCGTTCGACAGAGCTTTGTACGGAGTCCAAATAGCCTAAGTCCACTCCTCGTGGCAGATGTGAAACGTAAAGTTTCCCTTGGCCCATGTTGCACGTTGCCGGTTCACTTAGTTGCCGGTAGGTGCTGCTAGTGCACTTGTTCAGTATGCTTCAGGATGGCGATAACACAGCTGTAGCGCCACCAGAGCGACACCTGCCGGCAGCACACACATCCTGCCATACAAAAACATGAAACAATGCATTGGCCAAGCAATGGTGTACTCGAGTAAGTCCACGTTACTAGTCCCTGTCGGCAAACACTTGCAACAGTCCAAAGGAGCTGAATTTCCACTCCTGGTAGTCAAACATACTAAGTCTATCTACCGGTCCGGGGTGACCCGTCGCATCACACTGGCCAGCTTAGACTCACGCAGACGAACGGGGAAGGCAAGACTCCCACACCGTCNGCACTTGTTCAGTATGCTTCAGGATGGCGATAACACAGCTGTAGCGCCACCAGAGCGACACCTGCCGGCAGCACACACATCCTGCCATACAAAAACATGAAACAATGCATTGGCCAAGCAATGGTGTACCTGAGTAAGTCCATGTTACTAGTCCCTGTCGGCAAACACTTGCAACAGTCCAAAGGAGCTGAATTTCCACTCCTGGTAGTCAAACATACTAAGTCTATCTACCGGTCCANGCAACAGTCCAAAGGAGCTGAATTTCCACTCCTGGTAGTCAAACATACTAAGTCTATCTACCGGTCCAGGGTGACCCGTCGCATCACACTGGCCAGCTTAGACTCACGCAGACGAACGGGGAAGGCAAGACTCCCACACCGTCGAACAGCCAAAGTTCAACTATCCCACACAAACTGCTCGCAAAAGCTAAGCTAAAAACACAGCGCCGTCAAACGGCAACTCCTAGAATAAACATGTTAAAATCACACAACTAAAATTAATTATCAAACCCAAAAGTGAATACAATATATTAGTATATTTATAAAGTAAGCTAGTATAAATAAAATGTGGCCGGCTCATGTTAAAATTTTTTTACATACAACCACAACAGAAATAAAGGAAAAACAGGTGTTGCCAATCTCTACAAAATGTCACCAAAAAACCCTGTGAAGACACAATTGTNAACAGAAATAAAGGAAAAACAGGTGTTGCCAATCTCTACAAAATGTCACCAAAAAACCCTGTGAAGACACAATTGTCACACTTGTCATCAAAAATGTTAAAATATTGAGAGGTGCAAAGTTTCATCAAGCAGACTACGTCCATATGTTATCGTCTCTGACATAAAAAATAAATTAAATTAAATTATATGTGAAGTTAATTAAAAATGTAAACATCTTAGCCATTAAATGATGCCCCAGAATTTTAAATAACCTCACGTCACTGAAGGAAAAAACAAAACGTTTAAGCAGTGTGCGACATAACTCCTAGCGAGCACTGTTGTAATTTTCAGTTGCTTCTCGTGAAAACATCAGAGGATCGATCAAAAATATATACGTACTATTTTAATATGCAAACATTTTTTAGAATAAAATTATATCACAGAGGTATAAATACATCTCATCAACAAAAAAAAGCTTGAATGCCACATATTTTTAGCGAGCAGTAATCAGTTTCCCGAGCATGGGGTACTGTAATTTTCAGCATGGTTACTGCGTTTTCACTGTCTTATTGTGTAAAAACAAGAGGCATTATTAATCAAATATTATATTTCCTT
This sequence comes from Clitarchus hookeri, assembly GCA_002778355.1. Taxonomy (NCBI): domain Eukaryota; kingdom Metazoa; phylum Arthropoda; class Insecta; order Phasmatodea; family Phasmatidae; genus Clitarchus; species Clitarchus hookeri. Next base: position 204,489 of record NQII01001517.1, on the reverse strand, counting down.
TCAATGCTACATTAAGTTAACACAATATATTTCAAACGCCAAGTCTTTTAAGCCTGTGCAAGATGAAAACATTACTTTTAAAAGGACATGATATACTTTTGTGATACAGTAGTGGAATAGGCTGACTGTGCTGCCATCTGTTGACCAGTGTGTTCGGCTCACTTTGGAAGCCACGTCACCATGAAATAACACTTTTTCATGTGAAAAATACAAACATAAAACAAATTCCCAGAGTTTTGATATTTTTCGCAAACTATATATATATATTAACGGTAACATGTCTTTGCATGCAGTGATTCTGTTTGCTAATAACTTTCTTTCAACATGCAATCAACAAGCCTTTGCAAGGCCAGTTCGCCAGTTTGAATTTCATACGTCTCCTCACACTTCAGTTACAAGGTGAAAATAAAAACCACGCATCGTTTTGCGATTTATTCATTTTTGCGGAAAATAATATTTATGTTAATGTGATATATTGTCATCCAGGTGCACTCTGTACTATGGTTAACTTATAAATAGCCTTGTTGTGTGCATGAACTGTAAACAGCCCAATCTCACATTTTTGATGAGCTGACACCACTTTTAATCGCGAAATACTTTGTTGTTATTACTGAAAATGTTCTGTGTAATAATTTCCCAGAATTCCTGATACTTCCAGTATCACATACATGGTCGAATCTCATTATTATGACCATCAGCTAGTATCCAGAGTAACCATCCTTCGCAGTATGGACAGCAGCAGGACGAGCTGGCAGGTGCTGATAGGTCTGCACGGGTATCTGGAGCCATGCTGTCTACAGTGCATCCCACAACTGTTGAAGGGTGTGTGGCNGTGCTGATAGGTCTGCACGGGTATCTGGAGCCATGCTGTCTACAGTGCATCCCACAACTGTTGAAGGGTGTGTGGCGGAGGAGACAGACAACAAACACGACGATCGAGGTGATCCCACGGACGTTCAATTGGATTGAGATCAGGGCTGTTTGGGTGCCAGGGATGAAATGTGAAGTCTTGATCGTGCTCTTCCAGCCAAGTGTGAACACTTCTAGCAGTGTGGCAAGGCGTATTATCGTGCTTAAAGATGCCATCCTCCTGAGGAAGGNTAGCCAAGTGTGAACACTTCTAGCAGTGTGGCAAGGCGTATTATCGTGCTTAAAGATGCCATCCTCCTGAGGAAGGACATCCTCCTGAGGAAGGACAATCATCATGTACACGTGGACATGATCGCCGAGGATGGATTCATAACCCAATCAATCAAGAGTGCCTTCCACACAGATAATGGGACCTAGACAATACCACGNGAAGGACATCCTCCTGAGGAAGGACAATCATCATGTACACGTGGACATGATCGCCGAGGATGGATTCATAACCCAATCAATCAAGAGTGCCTTCCACACAGATAATGGGACCTAGACAATACCACGAGAACATTCCACAGACCATAACACTGCCCCCACCGCCTTGTGTTTGTCCAGCAATGGATGCAGAGTGTCGGTTCTCCGACGTTTCTCGCCGGACATGCTGAAGTCCATCCATCCCAAGCAGCTGAAACCGTGACTCATCGGAGAAGACTACCCATCATCAATCAACAGCAGTCGAGTCGCTAAACTGTCGAGCAAATTCCAGTTGGGGTGCAGTTAAACTCAGTCTACTCCGGAGCCCTATTCGCAGAAGGGTTCGCTGAACTGTTGCAGTAGACACGTGTCTGGATGCCCCCTGGTTCATTTGGATGGTGAGCTGTTCCACTAAAGCCTGTCGATTGGCCTTCATGCACAGTCATATTCAATGTTCACCTTGGACATCAATGATGAGTGGAACTCTGCAGTTTACACAATGGTTATTCCCAATGGTACCATTTGTCCACTCACAATACACCTTTACCACAGAGGCATGTAAACCGTTCACAAACGTAGCTGTTTCCGATATACTCACCCCACCCCCAGCCCAAAAGTCGATGAACATTTTCAAGTGAATATACTATGGATCTTAAACAAAATGAATATATGAAATAGACTAATATCAGTGTTGCCATGCACACAGCAATTAGCAAGTTAGGCATGTGGCACACGCAGAGGAAAGAGGACCGTGTGTGACCCCACTTCTATTCACATTATACCTATTGTTGGTAGAATCACAATATCTAGTATATTATTGCTGCATGCTAACGAACATAATTTTTAATAACCTTTAACTGTGAGTTGTTGCCTTTTGCATTTTTTTTTTTGCAGTTCTTGAGAATGTACAGTATAACCCTCTTATAAGGTTCCCTATTCCCATTTAAAGGGTTTNATTTTTTTTTTTGCAGTTCTTGAGAATGTACAGTATAACCCTCTTATAAGGTTCCCTATTCCCATTTAAAGGGTTTTCCCGCCTATAATGCAAGATTTTTCTAGCAGGGAATGTTTCTCCATAAGAACAATAACAAACATTCCCAGAAATAATGTTTTCATTTTCCCGCGAATAATGCAAATTGTGAAGGAAGCACACTGGGAAAAGAAAAACTCAATGGAAAAGATGCTCAACTTACACTTCTTTTCAAATGAAGTTTGTAATTTTTATCCCAAGCTCCACCCTGCTGAGATAATCTACCAGCTTGACATTGACGAGGGTCAGTCGGCCTGCAAAGGNGCAAGTTAGGCATGTGGCACACGCAGAGGAAAGAGGACCGTGTGTGACCCCACTTCTATTCACATTATACCTATTGATGGTAGAATCACAATATCTAGTATATTATTGCTGCATGCTAACGAACATAATTTTTAATAACCTTTAACTGTGAGTTGTTGCCTTTTGCATTTTTTTTTTTTGCAGTTCTTGAGAATGTACAGTATAACCCTCTTATAAGGTTCCCTATTCCCATTTAAAGGGTTTTCCCGCCTATAATGCAAGATTTTTCTAGCAGGGAATGTTTCTCCATAAGAACAATAACAAACATTCCCAGAAATAATGTTTTCATTTTCCCGCGAATAATGCAAATTGTGAAGGAAGCACACTGGGAAAAGAAAAACCCAATGGAAAAGATGCTCAACTTACACTTCTTTTCAAATGAAGTTTGTAATTTTTATCCCATGCCTACCTGCCTGGGCAGGTAGGCATGGCTGGGGCTGCTGCACTGGTGGGCGCCCCTACCCCTCCTCACTCATCTGATACTGGCAGTGGCCCATGGTGACATGGTTCAGTGGTTCACATAGATGTCATGGCGGTCCGCTTTCCTTGTCTCGCATCTTTCTCCCCCGCCCCCCTTTTTCATCACTCTTTTTTAGGCTAACAAGATGTCATGCCTGATGCCACCACCATCTAGCAAGTTTACTATCCAGCCTAACATTGACAAGGGTCCTTAGAGACGGGAAGGAAAGAGACCAAATGTTGATAGGCATCCATTGACATCACTGTGCGGTGGTGGTGCCAAATGGGACTGGATATATGGAGTATGATAGTTTATATAAAGTTTGTAGGTATCTAAATGTATAATGATTACTTTCTTACAGATTTTGCTATTTCAGTTTTTCAGCAGTACAAGATTAGGATATGTTGTATTCCATTGCTCAGTGTCTAGTAGGCATACAGTTTTTTGGCAGTAACAGTACAAATGAGTTGAATATACTTGAAAACTGTAGCCTACTATACATATTTTTTAATCCTTCAGCTTTGATTATTCGTCGAAATTCCTTCGCATGATGCAAACTTCGCTTCGCATTAAAAAAAACGACCTTCGCACATGCCCAGTTAATATTTATGTAGTGAAAATTAATTCATCCTTGAAACAGTTTTAGTGAAAAATTTTAATGAGTGCCTCTAAGAAAAGACAAACATTTCCATTAGCTGAAAAGTTAATCTTAATCAAGCACGTGGACAGTAATCCTGGTAGAACACACACAGCAATTTCTTGGAATTTGGAAATCCCAGTGACTACTCTGAACCGAATCATTGATGCAACCAGGAGACAAACTTCCATGAAAGATATGTGTTACGTATTTTGCTTGTAGACAATTTTGTGTGCTTTGGTACCAGGAGACAAACTGCCACGAACAATTGTGCTTGNAAAAGATATGTGTTACGTATTTTGCTTGTAGACAATTTTGTGTGCTTTGGTACCAGGAGACAATATGCCACGAACAATTGTGCTTGTTTTGCATGTTCAGTAATCTTTTGCTCGTATACTAATTTTATGATTTCCCAACCAGGAGATAAAATTTTTTAAAAGATAATGTATTTAAAAGAAATATTTGTTTTGTTCATTATGTAAAGTTGTGTGTTTATTACGGTGCATAATTTTATATTGTTTGGTGTCCAGATTCTTGAATTTTTGGGTTTCCCTCTTATAGTGTTTTCCTGCTTATAGTGTCACTTTCTTGTGGACCCCTGAAGAACCTTATAAGAGGGTTCCACTTTAGTTGTAAAGTCACTGTACTCAATGGATCCATGCACGTAAAATAGGGGTNTTGTGGACCCCTGAAGAACCTTGTAAGAGGGTTCCACTTTAGTTGTAAAGTCACTGTACTCAATGGATCCATGCACGTAAAATAGGGGTTTTGTACTACTATATTTCATATTTGCACCTCATGAAAAAAAATTTCCTCTGNACTATATTTCATATTTGCACCTCATGAAAAAAAATTTCCACTGGAATCTGACATCAAAAATCTATGCAACCATCACTCACATCACTCCAAAATAGGGAGACACGTCAAATAAGACAACATGCCCAATTAATTGGCTGTATTTTATTTGATACTGTAAACAACTGAAATACATCACTTAGCACATTGCATGGACATTCAGCAAACACCCCTTTCACAAAGATACCAATGACAGGAACACCAAACAATTTTGAATAGGAGAATTATAAATACAGTTAATTAAAACAGTTTACCAAGCCCAAAAATTCCCTGACCTGTAAAAAATTCCCTCACATTTTCGTGAAATAGTCTACACATCCCAAAATTTGTTTGAAGACGTAATTGTATTATGCATCACAGCTTGTATTAATTACTTCCAGTTCAAAGGGAATGTTCATCACTATTGTTTTATACATCCTGTGATCCAAAACAAACAAGCGAGAACAACCGTCAGACAGCACTGGTTTTGAGGTTACCGGAACCATTGTTAAAACATTAAACATGTCTGTGAATGACTAGTTATACTTTTAAGGTTACAATATATACCTCGTTTTATTGCATAAAAGTTGCTGTCGCATAATCGTTGCACCAACAATTTTAAGTGCCGACTAACCCAAAAAAATAATTTTCTCATAATCATTGCAAGGAATTTTTTCTGGCTTAGCACGGTGTGCAAATAAAGTAGCAGTGAGGTGCATGCCACATTATGTACGTAACTGTACGTGACCTTGACCAAGTTCACTGACAGATGACTGTGCCAGGCAGTTGATATACTGTGTACCATATAAGAAGGCCACATTCTTAACAGTTGACAATCGCCGTGTCTTTTCNGTGCCAGGCAGTTGATATACTGTGTACCATATAAGAAGGCCACATTCTTAACAGTTGACAATCGCCGTGTCTTTTCATTTATGTATCCATTCGCCATCAACAGGCGTGTCAAGAATAGGCTTTGATGTGGCGAGTCAGCGCGTCCAGGAGGTGCTGCTCCGTGTGGCAATTGGTGAACTGCTTGGGTGGCGCTGCATTCGTAAACGGAGCTTGGTGGACGTGTGTAGGGTCGTTCGTAAACGCGGTACACGAAATATATGTTACTTTAAAAATTATACAGAGCTCGCGGGAAAATAAAATTATTTGTATATGCGCGTGAATACGTTATTTTAAACAACAAAACTATAATATGTTTCTGGGTGTAGTTCGGGATATGGATAACAGATGGCATGGAAGGGCATATTGCAAATGATGGTGCGCTTTTAACTCACAAGATGGCAGCACCTGGTTTGAGAGTCTGGAAACTTTGGATTTTTTCGTCACATTTGGATACGTATCGTTTTATTGTGCATCTCATTTTGAACACCTATACATTACTATTTTATCACGAAGTTTCGTTTCTAAAACTAAAAACTGCTGTTTTATGACCACGTAAAATAAAATGTATTAATTAATCTACGAACTCTTTCTTATCCGCGTATCTTCTGCTTGTGTGATGTGCTTCGGCACTGCTCTCAGAATAGCCAACGTAATATTAACTTTTGTTCGTTCGTGCATCAGCTGATACAGGATTTTGTAAATGGCAGGTTATTTGTTTTCAATATATTAAGTTGCCACTCACTGACTGTCAGAATGTAGCCTTCTTATATGAAATGAACTTTAACAGTCACCTGCAGCATTGCCAGTTGCCGCGAGTTAGATTTACCCAGAGTNGGCCTTCTTATATGAAATGAACTTTAACAGTCACCTGCAGCATTGCCAGTTGCCGCGAGTTAGATTTACCCAGAGTGTAGTTTGTGACGAGCATTAATTATTGAATAGAGGTCAGATAGAGGAGTTATATGTGATGGGAAAGCATGCAAGTTATAGTGTGGGATACAAGTTGAAGGTGAGCGTGTATGCAGAGAAGTATTGAAATAGAGCAGCAGGTTGCAAATTTTCAGTACACTACAAATTAGTGACAGACTGGCGAAAATAAAAGGATAAGCTCGCCAATACTAATGTCTGAAGGAAAGCTTTCCACAAGTCAAAACACAAAAAAATTCCAGAAATGGGCGCTGGAATACTAAATTATGCAACGTGAACTAAGGAACAATGGCTGTGCTGTATCTTAAGAAATGCTGCAAATGAAAACTCGTCAAATTGCACAAGAAAAAAAAATAGCAGCAAGTTCAAAGCATCAATATGCTGGGTTGTTCTTTTTATGCGACATCATAATTTGTGTGTGAGAAGAACATACATATGCCAAAGGCTGCCGGCATATTATTTGGACAAGGTGGTGGAGTTTTATAAATACATTATGCATAAATATCAAAAAACTTCTTTTTTGCTTTCACAAATCGGAAATGCCGACCAAACACCGGTATTTTCCAATATTTCATGGAACCTTAACATTTCAGAAAAAAAATGCATCAAATGTTGCAATTGTGTTCTACCGTCATGCTGGTAATTACTGCAGATGGTAGGAAATTACCACTGTGTCATATTTTAACGGAAAATGTTGCAGCAAGGACAGTTTCCACATGGTTTACACGTACGAGTGCAGGAGAAAGGATGGATGGATCAGGCGTTAACATTAGACTGGGTGAAATGGGTGTAGAAAAATCGTCCGGTGCTTTGTTAAAACAACTATCTTTATTGGTATCAGACAGTTTTCGTGGGCAACCTTGTTGAGCCTGTATGGAAAACCATTGATGAAAACAAAACTGATCTGGCAATAATTCCTGGCAGTCTCACATCAGTTTTACAGCCACTCAATGTTTGTATTAACAAGCCCTTCAAAGACAATTTGCATTGTTTATACACAGAGTGGATGGCAGGTATACGCGACAGCGAACTGACTTCCACGGGAAGGGTGAAACTGCTATCATTAGAAAAATGTGCGAGTGGATTGAGAAGATAATTTAAATTCCAACACTCAAGTTATTTTTCAGCAAGGTACAACGCCGAATGAAACTAATGAAGGAAATGACTTCAAAGGTAAATGCAGCACCAGAGAAGCAGTGAAAGGACTACAGCAAAATAATAATTTCATTTATGATGTAAAATAAGCTTTACTTTTACAATAAGCACATGACACAATTTTTTTTTTTCAACACAATTTTCTTTTTCTTTGCATTTCCACCTTTGTAGGTGGAACAACAGAAATCATGCAATAAGAGACTATCATGCGAGATAAATACAAAACCACCCACCCTTCACCCTTTATTCGAATAAATATTTCAAAGGTAAGACATGGTATTCATAAGGCCCATACATGCATTCCCACACAGTTTATTGTATACATTGCTAACACATACAGGCACCAAAGAACTGTCTCGAGTCCCTCAAGTAAACTTGACTTACCTCTCTGAGCTTGTCCTTGGTGATTCGTGGGACAATGTACTTAAAGCCAGTGTTTGCCAGCTTGCCACCATTCAGACAGAGGTGTTTGTTGTACAGCAGCTCCTGGTCTATGTACGGTGTCAGCGGGGTGTTCTCCACACCGCTGAGGTTGCACGCCTCTGCCCATGGACCCATGTGCTTGTCGTTAACCTCCTCCACCACGCTGCTCATGTCTGTCTGCACAGCCAAACATTGCTCTATAGTAACTATATTCACTTTACTATGCAGTATACCATGTGAATTTTAAAAGCTATAAAGAACTTAAATTTTAAGATGGCTGAGACACCAACCACCTAAGTTAAATTTCCAAAAATCTGGTTCAACTTCTCTGTTTTAGTGGTGGCTATATATAGTATAGTGCACATCATTTAACCAATGAGCACACACATCACTTTACTCTGAAATGAGAAATAGTCAATGACATGAACCTATGTTGATGGAACTAAGAGAACACAATGACTTGAGACTCATCCCACATAGGCAAATCTCATCTATCAGTGGCTACATATATATATTACATACACACATATACGCATGCACACGCACTCATGAGCACACACATGCACACATGCGTGCACGCACACACAAGCACACACAGAAAGAGAGACACAGTTGGCCCGCCTTATCCACGGTTTATAGTTCCGGGACTCCCGTATCATATTCACCCGAAAATAAGCCGACCCTGAATGTAAGACTACTCCCATATTATGAGATCATGTTTCAAGAAAAATAATTTCCTCACAATTTTAATTTTCTTGCTTAGAAAGTCAGTGCATGGAATCACAAAAAAAAAAATAATAATAATCTCAATCTCACTTAATTTTTTGCTTAAATCACTATAAAATTTAAATACTAAATGACAGATTGATGCTATAAATGTACACTATAATAAATGTTAGTGTTTAATTTTTTTAAGACATTAAAAAAATACTGCTAATGGCATATTATTGTAACTGTTGAAAATATTTTCAGATTACTGTTTATAAACTTCTGTTTTGTTTACAGTCTTGCTTTTTTTTGTACTGGTATCTGATTTTATTGTTATACTTGCAAGATACTAAACACTTGAAAGAAATACGTACAGATAATGCCACCCTTATGGAACCAAAACCATTCATCATTTACTGCAGGTCATTGATAATTTGGAACATGGCCGTGGTATGAAAGTGTAAAAAGTGCACACTACTTTCATACCATGTTATCTATGAATTTATTGTTTTGAATTACAAATTGCCGCCATTATTTACATAGCAGCAGTAGATTAATGCTAATAACTGCAATGTAAATAGGGAAGTTTAGATATAACTGAATTATATTTAGCATTATCATCAACTGTGTGCATCTATATTTATATGAGAAATATATGCATTTACTTGTGATGTGATTGGCAGTTGAATGGGTATGTAAACATTGCGTGCTATTGCAGGTTGAAACAGTCGAATGTAAGACAACCCACATTTTTTTTAATAGTTTCAAGTGGAAACTATTGTCTTATTTTCGGGTGAATACGGTAATATTGCAAAATTCTTCTCGCAAAGGTTGGTTTGTATATTCATTACATTTAGCCGCTGTTTCCACTCTCGGATTGCGTTGTCCAAATATAAATTAAACAGAGTAGGTGATGTACAACATCCTTGTCTTACCTCCATATTAATACCGGTCTTCTTTAGTTCACTGTTTTGTTGTTTCACACAGATATTCGTGTTTGCATATATATTCTTAAATACTTCCACTATATGTATAGGTATCCCTCTCCATGACATTATATATATCCCTTAACTTAGTTCTATAGACTGTCAAAAAATTTTATGAAATCGATAAATATTATATATGTTGGACAATTAAATTCTCTTCTTTTTTCTATTAGTTGTTTCAGGGTAAAAATATTTTCTGTANAAATATTATATATGTTGGACAATTAAATTCTCTTCTTTTTTCTATTAGTTGTTTCAGGGTAAAAATATTTTCTGTACATAATCATCTTTTTCTAAATCCTGATTGTTCTTTCATGAGGATTGTTTCAACTATGTTACATTGTCGTTGATTCAAAATTCTTGCATACACTGTAATGACGCAATATTCTGAATTTTTCGGGACTCAAGTGTAAAATTCTTTCGTGTTTGTGAAGCTTTGGGACNAAATATTATATATGTTGGACAATTAAATTCTCTTCTTTTTTCTATTAGTTGTTTCAGGGTAAAAATATTTTCTGTATATAATCATCTTTTTCTAAATCCTGATTGTTCTTTCATGAGGATTGTTTCAACTATGTTACATTGTCGTTGATTCAAAATTCTTGCATACACCTTATAAGCTGTGTTCAGCAAACTAATACCTCTATAATTTTTGCATTGGGTCTTATCTCCTGTTTTGAATATAGGCATTATCAACAAGTTTTTCCATTCTACTGGGATTTTTTTTGTGCCCAGCATTGTTTTAAAAAATCTAACGATCTATGTTTCATCTCTTTGGGTAGGTATTTAAGTAATTCAATGTTAATATTATCTGGGTCAGGTGTTTTTCTGTTCTTAGAGTGCTTCAATACTTGTTCAAGTTCCCATAATTCTAACCTAGCTACTTCAGTTGTTAATATAAATTTGTGATTCTTGTTCTGCTTCTTTAGTCCAAAGATTTTTACAATATTTCTGGGTCAAGCCATTCAAGATTAGCAACATCTTTTTCATTTCCATTTAGATGTTTCATTATTCTATATGCTATATTTTGTTTTACACATATCAGCTATATATTTGTCCCAACTATATTTATGCGCTTCTTTAACTAATTTCCTTGTTTTCTTACAACTAACTTTGTATGCTTCTAGTGCTTCCGGTGTCTTAGATGATAATCATGTCAAGTATTTATTTTTCTTCTCCTTTATGGAATGTTCTATTTCCTCATTCCATATGTATAATACTTTCTTTTTTCTTCACTGTTTTAGTTTTCCTAATACCTCAAAGGCAGATTTTTCTATTATTTCTTTAAAATCAAACCATTTTTCTTCTATGTGATTACTGACTGCTCTGTAATCCATGTTTATTTGTATTCTTCTATTGTGTAAAAGTTTAATTGATTCTTCCTTTTGTAAATGACATTTCCATTTAGATTCTTCAGACTGTTTTACCACAGTTCTTTGTTTGTTCCATTTTGTTTTTAGGTTCAGTTTCAATATTGCATCCTCTTAGAACTCATACATCCCTACATAGTTTAGCCAGTTTCTCACTTGCTATCATGTAATATATGATTTATCATAATACTCTTGCAGACCATGTATATTTATGTATTTCTTTGTGTTTAAAGAATATATTTTCAATTTTTAATTTGTTGTAACTACAAAGTCTCTAAAAAATTTTCCATTTTCATTTAATATTAATTATTTATTTGTTCCTATAATATCTTTTATGGGTGCATTTCCTATTTGAGTATTAGCATCTGCACCTATTATTATATAGTCATTATTTACCCTATTTAATACTAGCTGTAGTTCATTGTAGAATGTTATTGAATCTTCTTTCCTACCCTCTTCTAGAGCATAGATACCTATAACTGTTAAATATCCCCTATCTACTGTATTTTAAAACAGCAAGTGCTTATCTGTTCATTTCACAAATTACAAAATTGTATTCTTTGTTTCCATTTTGGGTTTACTATTATAGCTGTTCCTGCAGAGGCATGTTGTTCAATTGGTACTCCACTATAAATCATTGTGTAATCATCTGTAACACAGCTTCCTTTTTGCTTACTTTTTGTTTCAGTTAGCATAGTTAAGTCTATTTCTTTTTCTTTAAGTTCTTTAATTAATTCTGTTTGTTTTCGGGCTAGTCCATGTATATTCCAGACTGCTATATTTACAGGTTCCGATATTCCAAATAGTTTATCCTCGTTTCGTTTAGCCTTTGCATAATCCGACCGATTTACTTTATTTTGGAGATTGTTAGTAATGGTGTAATCCCCTAGCCATGGTACGAATGCTGTGCAGGTTAAGCCTGGTGATGGGGCTGCCAACTCACTGCAACCAGGCCAACAGGTTGCATTATCAGTGCTCTCTCCTAAATGCATTGCTTTCTCTGCAGCTGACAAGTAGCATCCACCCCCAGCAAGCTGCCAAAGCAAACTCTCCTGGGATGGTTGTCTGGATCATTGGGTACTGAGCCCTCCTACCACGACAACGTGAGACCCCCAGGAGGGCTATACATATTTTAACGTAACTTATTTTTTTGTGAAGCATTTCTGCTTGCTAATAATTTGGATACGGCCTGCAATCACCAAGCCTTTCTGAGGCCGGCTCGCCGTTTTGTTTTTTGTGTGCTTCATTCCACTTCAGCAACATAGCAAAATAAATATTATTTATTTATTAAAACCACATGTTTTGTGATGAAATCATGTTTGCGGCAAAAAATATTTATGGTGATGTGATATATTGTCATCCAGTCGCACTCTGTCACTGTTAAAATGTGTGTGAATATAGCACCAAAACACTTCTAATAAATAAAAAAAAACTACGGTACCACATCACTCGATTGCTGCCTGGAAACTAAAATTAGCTTTGAGCAAGCATTACTAGCGCACAGATGGGTTTCAATAGCAGCGGTGCGCAACTGGCAGCAACCATTCAACATTTGACTTTGAACTGGTGGCTTCGCAGATAAAGCTGCACCCCAGTAAAAGGAAAGTTGACTGTATTTAAAAAAAATTGTTCAATATTTAATTTTTAAAAAGTGTGATCTGCAGAACATCAGTTAAGAAAATTGTCAACTAACAGCATTACCTGCCTTTACATAAATGGGAATGTTGTGAAAGGTAAGGAAAGTTCTTTTGACGATTGTGACACAACATTTATACTGGGAAGTTGTGACACGTAGCAATAAATGCACCAATGGGCAGAAAAACTCATCATTTATGGGTTATAATTCCAGTGAAGTAAACATATGATTCCCCCAAAAACTACAAAGATGAAAAACACTAAAAATATGTAATAATAAAAATGTTTAATATGCCGGTGTACCTTGCAAACAGTTGATACTGCAGCACCCCAATAATCATGGTTAATGTTGAAAATCTCAGATATCAAACTGCTGATGGTGCCCTGGGTGGTGTCGCCCTCATCAACAACATTATACGTCTGAGANTGAAAATCTCAGATATCAAACTGCTGATGGTGCCCTGGGTGGTGTCGCCCTCATCAACAACATTATACGTCTGAGAAAGGGTGTTATCCCTCGTTGCAACATGCCAGATGGCTCTGCACAGGTCTGTCACATGCACTGTGTTCATCTTCAAATCTCTGGTCCACAGCAGTTTCATCATCTCACCAATATGCTTGTATACCGCACCAATCACCAGACGAGGAGCTTAAACAGCCCATCAATGTGGANTTTCATCATCTCACCAATATGCTTGTATACCGCACCAATCACCAGACGAGGAGCTTAAACAGCCCATCAATGTGGAAAGATATGTTAGGCACAATAGTTTCAACAAATATTTAAAAAATGTAATTAAACACTTTATCTCAAAAAAAAATTTTTAAACTAGAATTTCAAAGGAAAACCTACAGAGGCATAATCAATAAAAAAAAAAAGTATACACAGGTCCCAGAAAAAAATAACTGAAGGGAAAAAAATGTTTTGTTTCATGGAGGTTTCAAAGGAACAGAGAAGGTTTACAGTCACAACTTTCTCAACTGTCTTGAATTACACACCATATGACACTAAGAACCAATTTGCATGTACAAAACTAATAACTAATAAAATTTTGCATGGAAAATTCTAAACCACTATAACTGCCAACATGGACAGATTCTTGGTGACACTCCCAATTAAAAATGTGTACGATTAACACTGAATTATTGGAAGCTTAATGTATTTAACATTGGGAAGCCGGCCAGATAAAATGTAAGGAGTCCATGTAGCTTCTACAGCCTAACTCAAGTTCACCTTAATTTTAACTAAGAGGATTCTTCAGTATCTGAAGGTGAAAATCATAGATGGTAAACAATTGATGACAAACACCCGTTCTACTGGGGTCTACAGTGATGCTGATCATGCTGGTGATAAACCTGCTGGGATGTTGATGAAATTCTGTGGTGGACTTGTGATATGGAAGATGTATTAAAGATGTACTGAAATATGTAGTAGTATCTTTGATGGAAGTTGAGTATGTTTCTTCTGCTGAAGCTGTGAAATTCTTTGTATTTAATGCTGTTTATGAAGATTCTTTGCCTACACTGGCAATCAGGGCTCCAAAGAGGGAAAACCCCATTTTTCATGAACACTCAATGCATATTCAGAAGCATTATCTCTATTTTTATCAAAGAGAAGACAATTTCTGTGAAATATATTACATCGTAAATGCAAGATGTTGACATTTTTCATAAAAACTTTGTCTTCATGCAGACTGACGTCAAATGAAGAATCTCACCGAGATGTCAACACTCGCACTGAAGATTTTCCTGAATAAAAGATGATAAGAGTTTTAAATTATGAATATTGCAAATCTGTGGTGAGACTACTGAATAAACAATATTTGTAATTGCATGCTACCTTGCTATCATAACTATTGATTATATATATATATATTTATTTATTTTGGTGCACTAACCTCACACATAACACAACAAACATTCCAGCACTAGCTATCTGAACAGCTTATATTTAGAACTGAGTGAGTTGTCAACATAAAAAATATTATTGCAATGTTAAATTACAGTACAACCTCAAATTTATGTTCTGTTAATTATGATAAAATTTTTGTTTCCTGACTCCCACCACAATGCAGTTTGTTCACAATATTAACATTACAATGATAATATGGCTTCCCGTAATTTACACTTATTTTTTCTTGCTTTTGGTGTATTTTTTCTGCTCAAGGGAAATATTTTCTTTATCAGCGCCAATAGGGAGAAGTTGTTTTGTCAAGCTGAACAAAAATTGATTGCAAGTTCCATGTCACGTTACATACCTGCCAACCTACAAAGATCCTCAATTTTGAGCATTTTTAATTCATGGTCTTCAACTTAAGTATGTTATATACACAAACATAGAATATGTAATTGATAGCAATAATTTAATAAAACAACTTAGACATGCCCATACTTCATACAGCCCACATTACTTTACTTAATGCTTTATGCAATTAATAAACCACTTTGGTGAAGTTTAGTCGAAATGTAGACTAAATTTTGTAAAGTCCCAACGACTTCTAACAGTATTCAATGCATGAAAAATTTTTTCCACATAAATTTAAACTTTAAAAATTTAAAACATTTTTTATGATCTCCTGTTTGTCAGTACAAGCCTTCAAATGTACACATTAAATAAAATTATAATTTATATAAAAATGAAAAATGAATTTGGTTTCAAAGTGCAGCAAATGTTTCCTCTGCAATTTCACTGCCACAAAATATTTATATTTTCCCAAATAATGGGTGGCGGAGTCAACAAAACTAAAAGGTAAACAGTGTTCCACTATAAAAGATGTGAATAAACAATCAGCATAAATTACTCTGTTTTCACAAGTGACAAATGTTAAATTCAGTTTCTTGTGAGATTCAACACACCTCATGTTGGCAATGTTTTTTTTTTAGTATGCTCAAAAACACATCACTTGTGCAAGTGTGTGCAAGTGAAAAATCATATTGGTACTCAAAACCGAATTCATAGCTTTCGCCTTTACGGAATGGAATTAGTATATGCGGAAACGCTTCAAAATATGTTTTACTGAATGTAGTTTTATAGTACTTTTTACCATTGCACTGTTCCTACATAATGAACATGAATCGACAGAATATAGATTCACAACATAATCTAAACTAGCGAGAAACATCACCAACAAAATAGACCAGAATTATTCCAAAAAAAAAAAGCATGAGTCTGAAAGCTGATGTTAACAGATCTCAAAATGTGTATTTCATAAGTTCTTTTGTTTTGTATCAATTACAATATAACCATGCAGTACACACAAAAACAGAAAGGAAAAACCCTATTGTGAAAAAGCACAATTGAGTTTTCCATGATCAATCTATAACTGATTGACTGATATGCAATTGTACATAAACTAAATATTCAAAAATATAAGTAACTAGCAAAAGTTGTAAGAAAAAACTTTAATCAAGAGGGTGTGGAAAGCATTCGAAATACAGTCAACTCTTGACACTAAGACCCTGGGAATAATGATCCTTTTGAAATAACAACCCTTTTTTGGGAATCATAAAAAGAAATTGTTGAAAAAATTGAAAAATTTGAAGGAAATAGGCACAAAAATAAGTTTGTGCAATTATTTCAGTCACTAACCATTGTGATTCTTTTTATCACTACTGTACATCATGGAAGCAGGAAAGATAAAAAAAATAGACCTGCTAGCACACGACTACACACATCATCTATCAAGGTTGCAAATATTCACCTACATGTGCCTACTGTTACGTTAAGCGGTACTCACAATACAGTGATGCAATGAGCATTAGTCAATCAGAGTTTTGTCGCTGGCAATAGTTTTAAGTGTCAGAAATTGACAAATAAGACAAAAAAATGCTTCAGCCAACTTTGCACTGTAGGTTAGTGAGTGAAGAGATTTGTGCGGCTTTTAACAGCGAGTTCTTGAGAGCTGATGAAGGTGATTGAGGCGAGTATGGAACAGCGCCGAAATAAAAGAGCGGAGGAAACACGAGAAAGCCAAGAAAACCCGCCGACCAGCTGTATTGTCCGGCACGATTCCCACATGCGAAAATCCAGGAGCGACCCGGCTAACAGCTCAGCCACCACAGCCCCCCTGTAGTTTAGTGATTAAGTCTAACTGATAAATATTAATTAAAGATAAATACTATGTAATTACTATATCAAATAAATTTTATATTGTGATGTTTCCTTTTGTAAAATATAGTATTTAATAATGTATTTATGTGTTTCCGTTGTCCATTTTCAGATTTATTTATAAGCATTTGCATTTGTGTGTATCAAATAAACAAACAGAATTATTAATTTTTATTTTGTAAATTTTGCTATTAATATTTAATTTGAATTTCAAGGGAATAGTCTATTTTATCTAAATAAATATTAAGAATCGCAAACTTGATGTTTATAGCATATTATACCAAAATTACAGCAAACAGTTTGCAATGGCGACTGCCTCCGACATCCTGCCACTCTATATGAATAGCTTTGTTTTATCAACTGCTCTCTACTGTCATCGTTGGTCATGCCGCACCACTTTATTGTGAATACTGCTTTACATGCCAGGGTTGCCTAGCCCAGAGACCACTATATGTGAAACTGCATAATAAAAACATGACTGAACTGCTGAAAGGAGGAATAACAACTATCTTTCTTGAACACTGCTGTGAGCAAATAGACTAATTACAAGTTTGACGCATAATGCTTCCTTCTCATTATTATTATTATTCGACTCATCATCACGTTAGCATCACGTGCCCCCGAGGGAATCGAACCCCGACTATAGTCCATCTCATATATGAAGGCCACATTTTTGACAGTTGACGATCGCCGCGCCAATGTTTACTTTTCGTTTATGTATCCATTCGCCATCAACTGGTGCATCGAGTGAAGGCTTTGATGCGACGAGTCAGCGCGTCCAGGAGGTGCTGCTTCGTGCAGAAATTGGTGAACTACTTGGGTGGCGCAGCAGGCGGCAAGAGAGGCCTCGAAACGAAGTTTGGAGGGCTCATGTAAGGTCGTTTGTAAACGCTGTACACAAAATATAAGTTACTTTAAAAATCATGCAGAGCTCGCGAAAAATAAAACTATTGGCATCTGTTCGTAAATTTATATATGTCGCACGTGGAACATTTTTTTTTGTGGCTGGTAATGATTCAGGAAAAATTCGATAGGCAGCGCGCACATCCTGTCCGGAGCGAAGTCTGAGCTTATTTTGCTCAATAGATAGCGTATTTTTTAAGTTGACTGTTCTTCTATTACTGGCTCGGAACGACACGAATTTGAAATGTATTTCGTCAAATTATTACAAAAAATAATTCAACAATATTATGCAATAGTTTTGTATGCTTTTGGAATTAATATCAAACACATAATGACAGCGGGGTTGGAGAGGGGCGATTAAGACGTGAAAAAATGATTTGAAATTGTGTTTCACTTGGATACGGATCGTTTTACTGTGCCTTTGATTTTGAACACCTATACATTTCTATTTTAGCACGAAGTTTAGTTTCTAATTCTAAAAACGCTGTTTTAGGATCACGTAAAATAAAATGTATTAATTAACCTTGGAACTCTTTCTTATCGCGTGTATTTTCAGCTGGTCTAATGTGCGTCGCCAGTGCACTCAGAATAGCCAGTGTAATATTAACTTTTGTTCGTTCGTGCATCAGCTGATACGGGATTTTGTAAATGGCACGTTGTTTGTTTTGAATACATCAATTTGTCACTCTCTGACTGTCAGAATCTGGCCCAACTTATATGAAATGAAGCATAGCCACCTCCAAGGCCAGCACCCACATAATGATAGGAAGTCACGTTGTCACCCCCTCAACTTGCAAACCGCTGTGAAGCAGCTGCAGGCATGCAAGAGTTTGCCCCTAAGCGAGCAGTGGATGCAGCCTGCAAGCACCCTCAAAACCCCCCGTTGCCACCCTGCCAAAAGATGGCAGCGGCAACGCCCAGCCCAAACCTGAAGGGTAAACAGGAGAAGATTATTGTAAGCAAACGAAGCATGGGGGACCACTCCAGCCAAGAGGAATATAATGCAGTGCACTCAGCAGAAATGCCAGTCAGGCGAGGTACCTCACCCCAGCAACAACCAGTGCTAGGACTCTGCCAACTCCACTCCTCCCTGAGGAGCCAACGCCAGTTGTCCACGTAGCTCGCCTCAGCACAAGTCATGCTAAGGCTCTCTACTGCACAGTCACCGTCCTCCTCAGGACTCTCCTACACCTTCCAGTCTTCTACCACATCTTCAGCCGAAGACGCCTTCCCTAACACAGCCAAGAGTCGTCGCTATCCCCGACACTTGACGTCAAGCGTCACCACACCCGACACGTAAACAACACGTGGTGCCCCGGGTCCCTTCATGACTACAAGCCACAATTAGGATCCAGTTGTTTTGACAACTACTAAATTGTCAGCTCTAGTCCGCTCCAAGCCAGGCTCTTAAAGCTGACAGGCACCTTCACCTGTCTTGCTCATGTAAAAAGTCTGTTTAACACCTAGTGTGTGTGTAGAGGTAGTACGGGTCACCATGTTTCTATTCTCAAGGGAATAAAGCACACAGTCCAGCTAACTACTGTCTTTCCTTGCTCTATAAGTGAATGTGTGCCCTTTCCCCAGAAGCTCGAAGCGAGCGGCGCTACTCACCTCGCTGTCGGTAACTACTCCGCTAGGGGTATACTGTGCCCTTAGGAGTGGAACCGTTCAACCCGGAGGACACCAGTGAGGCACCAACACCAGCCGACCACGTGCCCGCCAGCTGGCTGGCACCCTGGTCACCAGCAGGTGGCAGCAGAGCCAGCCTGCTCAGCCATCCGCTCCAGCTGGAGCTGAAGTCTACCAGCTAGGGCTAGCGTCTGCCGCAAGGGAGTGGCACCAGTGGTAAGCTAGCCCGCACCCGTATGTCCAACGGCGAGAGGCATCACCTCACCCTCACTTTGAACCCCGTAGGCGCCCGAAGCACCCTATCTTATATAAGGGACCAGCGCGAGGGCAACGAGTCATTCGACAGACGGCTTTGCAGTAGAGTCCGCCCCCCACCTGCACAACTGACCTGGCGCAAAATTGGAACTTACCCACTCTTGCAGTGACGTCCCTCTCCCTAGGCCATCACACGTCAAAAGAAGAATACAGAAAGGGTTTTTTAAGTGGCACCCAATGTGGGGCCTTTGCTAGTTTAACTGCGTTAGATTAGCAGGACCAGGTCAGCATGACCTGAGATAAAAGAACGAGCCAGGCTAAGCAACCCAGAAACCAGACCAAAATCTAGGGAGTCTCAAAACATCCTGTAGCACTCAACTTAATACCTCCAAGATGTCCGAAGGAGGGGAAATTACAATGAACCCAGTAGAGGCTGCCGCCATGGCTGACGAGCCCAGAGAAAATGTGAACGAAAGGTGCGGACACGCCACGTGTACCGGCCTAGGCCAATACACAGTCCAGTGCTTCACTGCCAGGCACGTTATCATTATTGCTGTCCCGAGATGGAACAACGCACCGAGATATACAGACAGCCTTAAATACCGCGGAGAAGCCTGCCGCCAGATGCGACTGGTATAATTGTAAAGGGCGGAGCATTAACACAGTTCATTGCATAACATGCAAGCCTGTCTGGGCTGGCTCAACGAGAGAATTACGAGACAGGGGCCAGTTTACCACTGCGAGTGTGTCGCCCGGCACAGGAATACAGACCTTGGAACCCAGGACACCACTCCCAGTACCGCAAGATACGCTGATGAGCCAAAATTGCCAGAGTTCACCGGCCGTCCACAAGAAGACCCGGTCGTGTTCGCCAAAGAATGCTAGAGACAATATAAAGCCAGTGGCATTCCCACCAAGCAATGGGTGACCCGCACCCACAAGCTGCTGTCGGGAAAAGCCATTGAATTGTGGAATCGCTATGGTGAGTTCATCATGGAATGGGAACAGCTGTGCAGCAGACTCGCAACCCAGTTCTCAGGGGAGGAGGTACTCGCTCGGTTAACCTCAGAATTCCATAGGAAATACCAGAAAGTCGACGACGAAGCCGAGACAATCATCAGACGTTAAGTTCAGATTTATCAGGGTATCATGCCCGAAGGAACCAAGCAGGAATGCGTAAGAGCAATCACTTGAATGCTGCTCCCTAACATCCAAAACCTACTGCAAATCCCGCCCCCACAAACAGTGGTCGAACTCGTAGAGAGGGCCCAGGAAACCAAACGTAACAATAAGGCACAAGCTGCCTTAGAATGCCCAAAGTTCTCCAAGCCAAAGGAGGAACTCAAGACACCGGCACCACGAGCCGACCCAGCCCCAGCACCAACACCCAAGCTGCCTAAATGTTGGTTCTGCCCAGGCTTTCACTTCAACCGGGGCTGCCTGGTAAAACAGGCCGAAAGAAATCCGCACAGAGAAAAAACGAGGGGCCAAATCTCAACCGGGAAGCCAACAGTTCCGCGTCAAAAAATAACCGTAACCAGGAACGAAGCAAAGACCAGGGAAACTACGGGACAAGGGTGCCAAATTGACCACCACTTCCGGTAGCAACAGGTTCACCCCCATCATTCAGATGCTAATTGATAGGGAAGACCCTCCCAAAGCTACCCATATACCGTATTTTATCGCATATAAGTCGCCTGCGCATATAGGATGCACCATTATTTTCAAAGGGTGTTAAAAAATATATATATTTATCGTTTATAGGTCGCGCTCATCCTTGTTGTAAATCCTTTACAAGGCCTGCGCCACAGGTGGCTGATGCACACGACCTTGGCGAAGGTCGTGTGGCAGCTGTGTCCTTGCAAGCAAGCGGTGTTGCCAAGCGTACAGCGCAGACACAGCGCGCCGCACGTTTGTTGGGCGTGAGCAAGTTTGTCTGGAATGTTCTGATATAGCGCTCGAGATGCAGCCTTAACTGCCGGAGTTGGAAAATAGAAATAACTTATTAACATGTAATTTAATTTAAAGTGATATTTTTACGACGAAAATTTTATCAATCTTTCTTTTTATATATTTCAAGTATTTCTAACGATTTATGTTAAAAGCAAAAACCTAACCATTATTTCTGCAGTTTATCTTTGTAAGTTTTAAATAAACGTGCAAAAAATAGAAAGGCATTTGAATATTTCCATTACGTAATTCCCTTCGTAATCCTTAACAGAAAAAATATTTTAAAAGAATCAAAAGGAATCGATTCTTGCTCAATAACTGACAATCGATTATTTCCTAAAGTTTTCTGTGGAGCGTAAGAGATAGCAGCACATTAGCGTTGGTTCTTGAGTACCAAATGTTAGCCGTGACTTACACATCTTTCTCTTATATCGTCTTTGCGCCGCACGTAGTGTTGTTTTGAAGTTGTAGCAGTGAAGAAGTGCGACAGTTTCTTGATGGAAAAGCGATGTACCTACACCGCAGGTTTCAAAATGAAAGTGATTTTGTTCGCTGAAGAGTTTGGAAATTGAGCCGCGGGCCGTGAATTCGTAGTAAATGAAACGTTAGTGCGAGGCTGGAGGAATTTTTCTCACTTATAAGTCGCACCCCTAAGTTTTCAATAAAATTTTTTTAATAAAATGTGCGACTTGTATGCGATAAAATACGGTAGAAGTGGCAGTCAACAGTAAAACTGCAGCAGCACTGCTAGACTCTGCAGCGACCTTTAACTTCATACACTGTTACCTACTTACTGGCGGCCAGCACGCCGCGCTAAGAGAGAAGAGTACACATGGGCCAACGTGACCAACTTCTTAAAATAGAAGGCACTGCCAACCTTCATTTTAAGACCGGAAATCATGACCACCAAGCAGAATTCCTCGTAGCACCTCATATCGGGGAGGAATTAATATGGGAACAACTGTGGCTACAGAGTCTGCATTGCATTATAGATTGTGGACAGAAGCGCATCTATATTGGCAATCAAGAACGGGCCACCATAAACTGGGACTACCATAGGAGGGAGGAGGCCAAACCCCTATGTAAAAACCCAAAAAAAAGAACACCAACTAAAACCCCCAGAATTCTGCCAATTGCTTAACATACTTCCGAAGTATTCAACAGTTAACAGACGCAGGAATAAACTACCCCTCAGACACGTCGTCTTCCCAGAAGGGAATTACCCGCAACAACGATCAATCAAAGCCATCCTCAAAGCGGAACAACCCCAAACCAAGAAAAAACTGCAAAGATTCCTCAGGTTGTGCAATTGGTTACGCTACTTCATACCTAATATCACCCAACTGATGGGACACCTAAACCAGCTACTGGAGAAGAAAGCCTGCTGGAAGTGGGGAACCGACCAACAAACTGCGTTCCAGGAACTCACAGCAAGTTTCCAGATGATACCAGTATTCCATCGCCCACAAAAAGGAAGGCCATTGATTTTGCAAACAGATACATGTCAAACCGGACTAGGCGCGGTGCTATACAACGAAGACGAAGACAAGAGACCTCAGGTAATCGCCTACGCTAGCACGAGTCTCGACGGCGCCAAACAACGCTACCATATTAACGAGCAAGAGTCTTTTGCCGTCATCTGGGCCATGCGGAAATACCGTTACCACCTAGAGAGACACCTCTTTATCCTCCGGACGGATAGTAAAGCCCAAGTGGCTACATGAATCCAATAACACAAAGGCAAAACTCAGCCACTGGGCCATGTTCCTCACTGAATTCGTATTCAAAGTAAAACACTGTCCTGGAAGGATGAATGACCTGCCAGACGCCCTCTCCCGTCAGCCCGACGAAGAAGGAACGCAGGAGGATTGGGAGAAGCTGACCCTCCCACCTACCTCCCTACCTGTGTCCGAGGAGGTGATCCGACTGCAGCAGCTGCAGATGAGCAAGTATACCCTGAGCTACCATCAACAACAAGACCCGGAGATAAAACGCCTGCTCGCCAACATACCCCACCAGTATGAACTGCGCGACATGTTGGTTTGGTCCCGCAACAGGAACCTGGGTGAGAAACAGTCAGAGACATAGACCAAAGCTATATTCGGAACAGGATGAGCAGAGACGTTAGAAAATAGGTCAACAACTACGAGGCATGCTGTCGTCAAAAGGCCTACCCCGTACCCAAACCTACTGGCATACCACGTCGCCCACAAACGCAGTGGATGCACTTAGCCATGGATTTAATGGGCCCATATAACTGAAGCACTCGAGGGAACTGCTACCTAATGGTCATAATGGACCAGTTCTCTTAGATGGGTGGAAGCCTTTCTCCTACCCAGTCAAGAGACTCTGGGAATTGTTTGGAAATTCGTGACAGAGATACTTCCCCGCAGGGGATACCCCCAAGTGATCCCGCCATATCACCTGCAAGCTAACCCCATTGAGCGTAGGGAGGAACCAGGAGTTGAAGAGCCTCCAACTCAGTGTGGGAAATTACCATAAACATTGGGATACCCATCTGTCGGATATACTATTCACCTTGAGGCGGCGAAATAACGAGGCCATTAATACCTCACCCGCGAGTTGCTGTTCGGCCGACCTCTACCCAGCCAGACCTGGGGATTAGCAATGGGAGACAGAACCTACCACCATGCCCCAACCCGAGACCTGTGCGAACGGAAGCACAAGATCACACCCAACATGCCAGAGAAGCCCAAGAAAAATATATCGAACACAAGTACCCCAAACCCAAAATGGGGATAAAACAGTTTGAAATAGGAGAAAAGGTGCCCCTCAAGAACCACCCACTGAGCCGAGCCAAGGTCCAGTTCAGTACCAGCCTGGCTCAAAAATGGGAGGGCCCTTATACTGTTGTCAGGAGGCAGGAAAACGTCTCCTGGTGGACGGAAGACTTCCACAATAGTCCGAAAAGCAACATGAGGTCAGATGACACCCTGTCCCCCCCCCCCCCNCCACCGTGCAAGAGGCTCCAGACGAACCTCGGAAGAGGAAGAGCAAGTTGACACTGAGCCCCTATCAGGACCCAGCCACTCACGAAGGAAAGTACCAGCTCTGAGAGATACGCCCACAGTCGGCGACGATCAACTCCAAGACGACAACGGGTCATCATCGCCAGTCACCGCTGGAGGGTCGACACCTACGAGAGCCGCCACCGCAGAAATCTACAGGCCGCCGAGGGAAGCAATGTCCATTTGGACTATACCTTCAACACTTTCAAGATACCAGCCACCTAGATCACCACGGGGGAGTTCTCGAGCAAGTTGATCTCAACTCTTGTGGTGATCACCCCTGGAACGCGAGCTACGGCTGATGCTGATACGCTCGTGCTCCCCCAAAGCAGCAGATGAGCTTAGCAGTGATGTAGTGCCAGACGGTGGTGCCAATCTGTCCCATCTCAACAGGGCAGAGGTGCCTAACCCTCCAGGCGAGGCCCAGGGCGACGACCAGCCCTTGCCTCTGCCTGCTGCCGCAGCCAAAGAGTAAACTTCTATAGCCCAAGTGATGTGCAAGTGAAGGAAAACCGCAAACAAAGGAAACACCTGGTCATGTATTGTGCTCAATGTAACCAGAAATGCATGGCTTGTTTGTTCAGCCAATTTCGGTTTTATAGCCGTAGACTATGGTCATAGCTATGCTTCCTCTACGTGCACTGGCTCATAGAGGTTGTAAGTACTTAGTGATGTAATTTCTGCTTTTATTTATAAAGTTTTGCTTGATTTAAGTTAAGTTTAGCAGCCTAATTGCTTTGTTGATGTAAGCAGCCTAACTGCCAGTTGGTGGATTATGGTCGTGAGCCATAAGAGAAAGTAAGTTTGAAACCACATGTAAATACAATAAGCCTATGAAATAAACCCTAAACGAAAGCATGCCTGGAAGCCAGAATGTGCCTAATGCCAACTACTTTTATATTACTAATTAGAGATGGGATATTCTATACTTCAATATTCAATACCTCGATACTGGCATGTATCGAAAGTATAGAGTATCACTACATGCATTCTATACATTTATTCTATGAGTGAAATAAATGTAATATTATCGACACATGTATGGCTTGGTCTGCCATTTTACCCTATTGACACAAAGCGACACAGTTTATATTCTTTCTGCAGTTTACTAGTTTCGGAAAACCGGTGAAGTGTAGTATTAACTGAATGATTCTGCAAATTATTTTGTATAGGTGGCAGAGAAACGCGTGTAAGGATTGCAACAGAACATGTACTCAGGAATTGCAAATAAAAATTATGAACAGTCAATCAGTGTGTATTGTAAATAATGTATTGCAAAACGGTTATTAGAATGTTTGCAATGTACGTGGCCTAGAAATCCATCATTTCAACTCTGTTTTGCAGTGTAAAAATAACATGTTTATTGTTATTGGAAACTAACTTCTCCGAAAATATTTACATCCTGAATGAGTTTAATATTCCAATCCGTACGAACTACATATTTATTGAGTTTTCTTTCGGTGAGGTTAAAATTTGAAAGGTTATAATAATTTGTGTGTTACTTACAAATGAGCAAATTTTCCATTTGTCCATTAAAACAATATGTAATTCAAAATGATACAGTCTCGTAAGAAGAGGTGCAAAACGTCATCTCATGAAAGACAAACTAAAGTCTTTCCAACCCCATCCAATCCACTGGCAATAAAATTAACTGTGCCCCAGCAGTATGACTTTGCCATAACACAAATAAGGTAGGTTGGAATGGTAACCTACATTGAACATAACATTTAGTTACACTCATTGTTTTCTTCATAGATAGAGCAGCTGTGGCGCAAGGATGCATTGTGGCGGCGCTACGTTTCGTACTGTCAATATTTAGTGAATTTAAATGAAATGGAGTATAAAATCACATATTTAGTTAATTACAAATGAACTTATAATTATGTAGTTGCTGAGTTGGAGTCGGAATGCTTGGAAAAACTAAACCACTTTTGTATATTTTTAGAATAAGAATAGGCAATTCAAGCCACAGGAAATACAGTTTTATGAACAGCACATGCTGATCGGAATAAGAGTGTTGGAGATGCATTATGATTTATGAATAAATCTTTAGGTGCAACAAGTTAAGTACGGTATTCTGAATGCAAGTAAATATTTCAATTTTTACATGTCATTTGTCTTTACAACCAGTTTTTCATATTTATTTTATGTATTTTAGGTGTGAACAATTTGTGAAAATAACCAACACAAAACAACAAATAGAATAATAAATTTATTTTTCTTCCGGTAGCAGACGAATTGCCAATGTTGTTTTTCATTCGGCAATAAACAATTCCCACATTTCCCCTATCTGATTTAATCCTGAAAAAGAATCATGCTTGTTTTTCTAAATAAAAATTTGTAAGCTTTCTTAGTAAGAAAATTGACATGCTCAAAGTGTTTTTTAGTGTCGTATAAATATTTATAATTTTTTAATGCTGACAGGTTTATCATAAATGCTAAGTGTATATAAATTTCAAATTTGTTTCCAACATTTCCAAAATTACCTTGTGTGATTTTTCTTCGATTTTAAACTATATCAGAAGTTTGGTTGAGAACAATATAAATGTAGTTTACAAAAATTTGTATGCATTATTGAAATTTTTACTCAGCGTACCGAGTATCGAAAGTATGAAAACTGTATTGAGTAGAGTATCTAAAACATGGTATCGTCCTACCTCTATTACTGATATTTGAGAATGTTTAGTAATGCTATAATGGCTTTGGCCATTTTTAACTCTCTTTCATTGCAAATGTTTAGTAATGCGCCTCACGCTAGAATGGCTAGCCCACTTCAAGCCATGTTCTTTATTCAAGAGTTGTTTTGTCTAACTACTCTCTTTATGATACTCACTTGTCTTAGGCACAACTATACCTAACATTTTGCTAATCAAGTTTAATGCTCATATCATGGTGTACTACACATATTTTGCCTAAATCTCTTGTATTTAAAACAATTGTGAAACCTTGTCAAGTTGCCTCACATGTACAATGTCACTGTTTACCTTTATTTATGTAGCACCTATTGCTCTTGTTCACTGTTCACCTTTGTGTAACTTACAATTAACCACACTGTAAATTTGCTATTTCTCAGCCTTATGCAAGGCAACCTATGTGTAATCTTTATACAACCAATGTCATGTTGCTTGTATCGTGTAAAACAATGTAGCTTTTTTGCACAATGATATATTTTTATCTGAACTAATACTGTAAAACAAGATAAAATTACATGGACACTTACCTCTAGATAAAACAATTGAATGGTTCCAAACTAACTGTTCTTTTGTTGTGTTTTGGAAGTGTACCAGCCGAATTTCGTGCCCTGTAGCAGCTTCTATTTTTGATGTAAGTAGGGATTGCCATCCATAAAAGTACTTTCTCACTGCACGCATTTCCAGTAAATTATGATTGCACCAGAGTTGTCTATGCGCACAGTGTGAGAACTTAGTTCGATTCCGCAGTGAACTTAGCTACTCCCTTAAGGCTAGGATTCGATGTAATTGTAATCTTCCTTTTTCACTAGCTTTGCTACAAACTGTGAAAATAACTTTGCAACCGCATATCCCACTTAAAGATTTAACTTAATCAGCTGGGATGTTATAATTGTATGTACCCAGGCTTTTGAACTAATCTGTACCACAGTCCCATACCCAAAAATAGGGGATAGGATACTCCAGGTCCTCTCCCGTTAAACATAAGCTGTTTGGTCATGCTGCCGATTTTTACTCCAATACCCTTTGCTTATACCGGTCACACGGGTTAAACATGAGGGGGACACCTGAAAGAGAGAGAAAGGTCGAACGAGGGGAGAAAAAAAGGGGAAGGGGAGAGAGACAAAATGAAAGAGCGAGCACCACCGTTCCAGATACCTACGAGAGACTCCAGTTGCCTTCGAGAGGATGCTCGTCCTCTGCACCTGTGGCTCCGGCTAACAGAAGGGGGGGTTTGATGCACCACGGGCATCATCATTAACCTGATCTAGTTTCGCCACAGCCGTAGCCCCCTCCTAAGAAGAGACGTTATACTGCACATGCCACAGCTCGCCTTGAAGCCCAGGGTTCGCTCAGCCCAGCTGATGCATCCTGTTGGACCGCAACCTGTTTCACACCACGACGCCACTCTCTACCCCTCCGGGCCTCAGCCGCGAGAAAGCAACAAGCTGCCACCTTCGGCCATCTCCACCGTTTCTCCACCACACTCTCTCTCCAAGATCTCTGTGCTACCCCTGCAACCCCCTGTGCTGGCCCTGTGCTAAGTATAAATAGAGCCCGCAGACCACAAATGGAGGCTGTTTCGCGCAGTCACATCAGTCTTGCAGAATGTTACTCTAACCGAGCGCCTACAGACTTCATCTCGCCATCACTACTTTACGCAGCTTTGTCGAGAGTGTTTTTCTACACGACACCGCCTCGCTGCTCATCAGCTCATTGAAGCCTTCCGCACTTCTTAGGTACCTCGTGGCTTTGCCTCTAATGTCACGAGTCAGAGTACCATTGATTGGGGTCACCCTCACCACACGTGCCTCCGTGTCTACCGAGTCCAGGTGCCACTCTGATTGGCATCCTAGGATTGACCCTTCAGGCTCTAGTCAGGGTACAGACTGATTGTATGTTGACTGACCTGTCAATACACAGACGTGATCCAAACTTGGTTGAGTTGTAACTCCCAGTGCTCTGTATTTCTCTACCTCGCTCCTGCTATATCCTGCTCCGTCACCACAACTCTTACATTCTTGCAGGAGTAGTCACAAGCCGGAACCTTCGTTCCCTACCACAGTCACTTGAAAGAATGTCTCGACGTGGTGCTTAGGAAGCCTGTCTTCCTGAGTAGCACAAGAGCTGTTGCTTCCTTGGACTATTGCCCTCTCCAGTACATGCCAGGATCTACCAGCGAAGTCCCGCTTGCCAGGTTACTTGCTGGAGAACAATTGGCCAACCCCCTACAGGGAGCCCCGTTTCTCCATGTATGCTTGGTCCACCAGCGAAGTCCCGCTTGCCAAGTAGACACGAGAACAGACGCTCCTAACCTACTACTCATACCTTCTGTCAGGTACTTGGGTCTGCCAATGAGGTCCCACTCGCCAAGCCACTTGACTGAAGACCAGTAAGTAGACTAGGCCTACCCACCCCATCCGACAAGTGGTGAGGCACCTTTCTTTCTTCAGGCTGTGCCTACCCCTTGGAACACCACTGTCCACATTTCTGTTCTGTCACACACTTTATGTATCATAGGACTGGGTGGGGGAAAGCAGCCATGCAAGGGCTAACTCTGGTTGGAGGCCTGGAGAGTGCTGGACTGGGTGAAAACTGGGTATACACGTGGAAGAAGGCGGAAGCTGCTCGACAGAGGGGATCTGCCACCAGCACACCCAGGGTACATCAGTGTCTGATCTAGCACGTGCCATGTGCAGTGTCACCGCTGCCACCCACTCTACCTACGAAACTAACCACTTTCAACAAGCCTACAGCTACTTAAAAGGTGGTCAAACGCCTGAAACCTTAGACCAAGTTACACCCGAACTCAAGTCCCAACTCGGCCTACCTTAGCCAGCACACCTCTCAAGGCTCAACTTAGTGTGATTGAGGTCACAATACCAGCTGCCACCGCCCTCAAAAATAACCCCGTCAGAATGGTGACTTCCGCTTCTCAGTTGTGAGGCGGAAAGGGCGGGGAGGGGGGAGAGGAGAGCGATGACATCACCCATCAATCACAAGACCCAATACAGTAGAGCACCCCTTAACCGGAATTCCCTCTAACGGAACTCCCATTATCCGAAACTAATTTTCCAAAAAAATCCAGAAGTCACAAAGTTGTGCCATAACTTTCCTGCGCTCCAAAGAGGTATTCCATTGCTCACACCAGACTGTACATGCACATTAGCTGGTAAACAAGCTGCAGCACGATGAAGAGACAGCCGGCCCAAGTGGCACAGCTATAGCTACGCTGCATAATGACACAAGTAACAGTGACTAATGGCAATGTGCGACACATGCCGTTGGTTTTAGTGGTGTGACTTTCAGAATTTAGTGTTCTAACGTGTTAGTGTACATGTACCGTATTTTGGCGTGTATAGACAGCACCAGAAGTTTTTGATGAAAAATTAAACTAATAAATTTGCCGTTAAATGTTATCGTTGCCGCGCTGCCTGGCCTTGGCCTGCTGAAAAGTGGCAACAGCGCAGTATTCCGCATAAATAAAACTTTTGTATTTATGTCAAAATGCCTCAACACTGCGTTTCAATTGCGGAACATGTGCGCTGTGCGTAGCCTGCCTACTCTGCCGGCTGTTGCCGGGCAGGTAATGGTACGGTGCACATGTGCATACGGCATCACACACATACAGCTGTTGCTGGCTGTCTCATTCCACCAGAGAGAGACCAAAAAAAAGGTAGGAGGGAGAAAGAAAATAAAGGGAGCGAGCAAGCTTGCTTGGTGCTGGGTGACTGCGGTTGCGGCCTAGGGAAGGGGGTGGTGGTGGTGGAAAGGAAGGATGCCAAGCAAGGAAAAAAGAGAAAGGAAGCGCGCAAGCTGGATGGCGGCTGGAGGTGATACAAAGCAGAACAGTCGAAGACAGGCAGGCTAAACGCGTATGGTGCGACCCATACCCATTTAAACACAAGTGATGAGCTATTCATTTCTTATTATTTTTTTGACTTCCTTAGAAACTAAATTAAAACATTAAAGCGTACTGTTCGTTGACAAATTTCTGAACATGGTTTAGGGGGAAAATTTTTGTTATGACAATATCTCGTAAATAAACCGCACCCCACTTTTTGTGATTTTTTTTTTGTAAAAATGTGCAGCCTATACACGCCAAAATACGGTACTTTATGAACTTGGTCTATAATACGTCAGTTCTGCTGTGCCGACGTGCTATGCAGTAAGGGAAAGACACAACGGAATTGACTATACTTTGGGAAGTTTTATCAGATGCACGTCTACACAAACAGTAACATGACATCCAGATCTCGCTTACTCACGCATGCGCGAAGAGATAAGAGTCCCAGCTAGAAGGTTGAGAATGAAGGTCATTAAAGTAGAGCCGGAAGTTTTATGACACATTTCATAAACAGCACGTAGTGTTTTAATGGTTTTGTAACTTTAAGGATAAAATTAATAATTTACACTCATCGATTTCTTAAGTTAAAATATATGTGTCACATATACACGAGTTCAGACTAAAAATTTGTTTTTTTTCACACCATCCCACCCTCATTTCTCCTAACTGGAATTTTCCCACAACCGGAATAGCCCTTCCCCCAACGATTCCGGTTGAGGGGTGCTCTACAGTAGTTTGAGCGTCAAGTTCACATTTAAATAACAACAAACCCAATGATTTTCCTGCAAGAAGCCAGAGAAAACAAAGTTAGTGCTTGCTAAAAGTTGCATGGCATGCTGTGTTTAGGTTTTTTTGCAACAAGAGGGGAGAATCTCTGTATCTGTGTAAGATATCATTTTTCTCTGAAATTTTCAAAATATGTAAGTACATTAATATTTTATTAAAATATGTTATTTTTGCTTTACAAACAATTGAATACAAACAAAAATGTTTGAGTTTTTGGGGGCCAAATAAAATAAAATAAGTCAAATTTAATCTGGGAAGCATGTAGGATCTTAACAAGTCAATTCGTAGGAACCATAACTACTTTCAAGATCAACCAATGACTGTATTTAACAAATATAACAGGTAATTTTATTGTTTAAGTCATTTAAAAATGGCAAGTACTTGCAAGATCAACAAATAACTGTATTTAACAAATATAACATGTAATTTTATTGTTGAAGTCATGTAAAAATGGCACAGGTACAATTTTAACATAATTTTTGCATATGGGGTTGGGGTTGGGGTTGGAGGTGCATCAGAAATTGTGTATATTCCAATAACAAATTCTTTAAAATAATGATTCTTTTCCTGAGAAATGTGAAGGGCCATAGTTTGAAGACTTCACTGTAGTGAGCTTCACAACTAAATCATAAAAGTTGGCAACTATACAGTTACACTGGGTGTTGGCGAGTCTGTACGCTCATTTCTTTGATGTGCTGGAATGTTTGTTTTTCTTTGCAACCGGTAATGGTCTTACCTAATCTACAACAGAATATTATACTTATTATCATATCATTATTTGCTGCATTAGTGCATTATTATAATGTGAATAACTCCTATTATCATTTTTTAAATTATAAACCATGGTAAAACAGTGTGAGAGAAAATCTCTCAAAGTGTAAATCTTGAAGTATAGAGAACACATGGGCAGATGGGTTTCCTTTAGTAAAGGAATTAGGGCTACCAATTTCTGCATTATATATAACAGTCATCAAGATGAGAACGTCAACTGAAAATGTTATCAATCATAGTCAGCCATCCTCCCACAGGCCTAAGCAGTGCTTAGGAACAGCTATCCTTCGCAGCTATTCACTGCAAATTACTGCCCAATAGCACACAGAGTACATCAGGGCAAACAAGGGGCAAATCATACATCCTGAGCAAAGCCTTTGGAGCCATTTCAGGGGACTTGTGGTTGATTACACTGGCCTCCCTCCGTACAGCGATAACACATCTTCCCGGCAGGTACAGACGCATAGGCTAATCGGCCATGACAACCCCTTCTGCCAGGAAGGCACCAATTTGATGCTACGTGCGTGTACATTTACATGGATATGGGCTCCGCATCTAGATTTGCCTGCTGGGTCAGTGAGAAGGGTTCCCCTTGACCATCACCAACAAAAACAAGATTAGTCGCCTTTTACGACAAGCATGGGGTGGCTGTGGTGGTATTCTAAAACCCTGCCACCACACACGAGTTTGGTCTGAATTTTCACTTAAATATTTTAGACTTAGTTCCAGTTTGGTTCAATTTCCAATTCTGAGTCTCAGCTCTTATTTAGAGCTATAACCACTTGGCAAAAGAATGTATAATGATATTTTTGAAATGATTAATGTAAAACCTTACATGAAAACATTACACCCTGTCACTTGAAACCAGATTAAAAATCTCTATTACAATAGTCAGTATTTAAGTAAGTATACACTTCACAAACAACTTTTATATCCTTACCTAATCCATGCTTGTCTCCAATACCATAAACAATTGCTGGCCTGAGGATAGTGAACCTGAGACCTGGTATCTTTGGCAACTCCTCCTCAACCTGGCTCTTGTACTTTGCCACATAGGTCCACGGTTCTGCCTTACCATCTTCGCGATGGGGGGACTGCAATTAACAACTTACTGTACTAATTAACATTCACATATAAGTTCACAAGCTAAAGCAAGTACCCATACACAATTTGCTATCTGCTGTACAACCCAGCTGCATTTTCCTTTATAAAATGCAGGATTTTTCAGATCACTACATCTCTCCATAAGCACAATGTTAAACATTCTCTGAAATAATTTTTTTCATTTTCCCTTGCATAATGTAAATTATTTGCCATAACTAAGTTAATTTCTTGTCACCAAACACATTTCGTATTCCTTCAATTTACAACTTAAGCGCTTGTTTACTATATGCCAATGGTCAAATTTGTAAAAACAAAGTGCACTATATTTGTACAAATTGAGATATGGCGGGAATAGGCTGCTAGGCTACTGATTACATTATAAAAAGTATACAGAATACACAAGTACTCACAGGCAGTACTCTTAGATACAAACACACAAACAAAAGTCAGACAAACACATTTACCACGCGGATGCGTGGTCGGGCAACGTTTCGTTGGCTAGACCAGCTTCAACAGGCTGTGAGCGGTGGTGTGTGGTAAATGTGTTCCTCTGACTTTCGTTTGTACGTGTCTATCTAAGAATACCGCCCTGTGAGTAATTGTGCATGCATTCTGTCTTTTGTTGTGTGTGTGTGTGTATCTACATGTACCGCCCTGTGAGTAATTGTGCATTCTGTCTATTTTTTATAATGTGTAAATATATATTTGTACATACTTATCTATAGAATCTTTCAAGTCACTTTTCTAGTTGTATTCCATCCACAACTAGAAAAGTTGGTAAAAAATATTTTCATCCCATTTAAAATTGCAGACAAGTTCATTCTCAAAACATTTTCTGTAAAAATTAGCATGAATGGTGTCAATAAAATTAATAAAATAATAAAGATAAAAACCACGCAAAAACGTCTGTCTCATTTTATACACTGTACATAACCTCACTTTGCTATTAACAACAGCAAATCACGTCACAATTGTATGAACACAGTCTAGTCAGACAGACAACAGTTAATGCATCACTGGTTTTATTTTGCCGTTGCTTTATAGTGCAGACTGCAGAGTTAGGTAAATCACTTTTGTATTAATTACAGTTGAAAACACATTCATACAAAATAAAACAATAACAATGCCATGCATTGGTAAGTGCTTACACGAGAGAGAAATCGATTGTGGTATGTGTTCGAAAAAGTGATTCAAAACTTTTATCTTGGTTATAACTACACAAACACTTAAATCACTTAACTATGATACATAAATTTGTTTCAAAGAGTAAATCATCCACTAACCAAATATTTGAGGTTATATAGTTATGAGAATTGCGTAGCCTCCAAAGCATTACAAAGAAACTATCGATCTTCAAAAAACCAAGAAATATTGAACGCACATGAAGCAGCTATGTTAAACGTGACCATTTCTTGGTACACGTACCATTTTTCAGGTCTCAAATTACTGCTTACATACCAAGATCATTATGCCCTTTTAAGCAAAAATACCAAGATTTTAACATTTGTGATTGACTGATAGAAATCTACAAAACAAACAACTTAGGTAACTAAAGTAATTTTTTTTACTTCAATAAATTGAATTCAAGTACTTGAATTGAAAAAATATTTGATCATGTGAAACGGCCTTAAAGTGAACCTGGCATGACGTACCAATTTTTCGCTATGTGTGTACCAGGATTTCCAAGTGGCCATTATCTACATTTGATGCAAACAGATTACGTTACTGCGCATGCTCAGGTGAAACAAAACATATCACATCACAAACCGCAGTTATTTTCGTAAACATAACAATAACAACTGCTTTGTGTTACAAATTGTTCTTACTCACAGCAAGTCTACAGTTTATAACTTTTTGGTGTTTTAAATTAGAAAGTTTATTAAAATGAAGCGTCAGTGAACAAAACATTGCACATTCAAACCAAGTTTACATGTTGCGTCGCAATGCTAAAACATGATATAACTGTCCTTGATAGGGCAAAAGAATAAATGGTCTATATTCAACACACAAATATGTTTTTTTCTGTAAATACTGTAATTGCAGAATCACCTGGGATCACAGACACTCTATTTTAAAACACATCAACAGTGAAACACATAAAAAATGTCTTGTTTCCTTCTCAACTACTGCAACACTTCAGCAGACATTGGTAGCTGTGCCCAGCTAGCAAAAAAAAGGAAAACTGTAGCCAATTGTTTTGCCTTGGAAACCACTGAAGCATTCACTAAATCAAATATTCCGCTCAAAAAGCTACAGAACCCCAGTTTAATGAACTGGATGAATAAATATATTGAAGGTTTGTATATATACTGAGTATCTTTACTTTTGAAAACACATACTTGTTGAAACTATGAATAAATGTGGTTTCTGGAATTATGTGAAAAAAAATTTTACAGAAGAAATAATTTAAAGACCATCTGTCTCTTTAATGTACCTGTAATAGATATGTACACGGACTAAACATTTTAAGTAGGCCTAATCTTTTTGTGCAATGCTTGCCTTTTTTGTCTAGTTATGAAAACCAAGTTGCATCACATTATTAGAACCAAAGGAACATACTGTTAGTCGAAATATATATTTCGAATCTCAAGAGCCAACTAGTCAAGAAATAGTTTTTGGTATCATGAAGTACTTCCGTACTCCTAGATTTTTAATGCTAATCTGAAGGAGCGAATGTCAGCTTGAGATAGTGGCCACTTTTGTGAGGCCCCGTAGTTTGAACATTTATCACAAGATAGTAGGCGTTACATAACACACAGTACAGTATAAATCACATGCAACAAGATTATTACTGTAACTTCTGGAAACCATGAAAAAAAAAATTACCATTTTGCATATTTAATTTTTTTTTCTAATAGTTATGGAGTGTTAATAAATTTTTAAACATTGCTTATTAGTTTGTGTTTCATTTGTCTTCCACAGGGTCTCGGGATCTGCCATCTGTAAAAACCATAAGGGAAAAATATGTCCCCTTATTAAAAGAAGAGAGAGCTGCCAGTGTCAAGCAAGACGTTCAAGGGAAATATGTTTGTATTTTGGCAGACGAAAGCACGGACAGAAGGGGGCAAGTGTGTGTTTGTCATTCTTTTTCATCTGTTGGAGCCAACAGACTCGCAGAAGATCTTTGTGGCAGGGATACATTTTCTGGAGCAAGCCAATGTGACACTGTGTGCCCGAGCAGTGTTGGACTACATGAAAGAGTAAGATGTAAATTATGATTCTGTAGTGGCATTTCTAAGTGACAGTGCTCAGTACATGACCAAGTGCAGTGCTTCACTACAAGTAGTGTTGGGTGACCAGATGCTGCATATTCAGTGCTGGCCACACAAACTGAATATTGTTGGCAGCATCTGTCCTACTAAAGTTCTAACAGAACCAAACACAGCAATAAGCAAGGTCAAATCAGCATTCCTTAACACCCGAAAGAGGAAACATCTCTATTCCAAGTTTTTAACGGAGAAGTATCCAAACGGGGAGAAAGGCATCTGCCGGTTTCCCCTGCCTGTCCTGACTCGTTGGAACATTTGGTTTCAGTCTGTGACAAATTCATCTGAATATATTACAGACATCATTGAGTTTTTTGCCACTGAAGACATGGTGGATTTGCCAAACGCAGGGATTGAATATTTCAATTCATTGTCGCAACTGGATACCAAAAAAATTCTAGTGCAAGCCACTTTCGTGAAGGAACACCTGCAGAGTTTGATCTGCCTAATTAAGCATTTGGAAGGATAGGCATACGCCACAAGTCACACACTGGTCAACAAACTTGTACTCGTAAAAGATGATTTATCGCTGGCTGCTTCATGAATATTTAGTACTGACACATCTGCTACTCTCAAGAAAATTGACAATAAAGTCTGTCAAGCTGAATTGAAGAATGGTCTTCAGCGTGCTGCATCATTTTCCATGGACAAATTGCAGCTGTTAATGGCCACTGATACTGCAAAATTTCTTTTTCAAACTCTGGGGAAGTTGTTTGATCACTCAAAAGTTTTGTTAAATGAGGTAAACAATGATGTGATTGATTTGTTTACAACTCTCCCAGGCATGAAAAACTGCAACNAAAAGTTTTGTTAAATGAGGTAAACAATGATGTGATTGATTTGTTTACAACTCTCCCAGGCATGAAAAACTGCAACCTCACCAGTACAGACATTGCTCAAGGTTACACTTGAATTAAATAAATTGTTNTCTCCCAGGCATGAAAAACTGCAACCTCACCAGTACAGACATTGCTCAAGGTTACACTTGAATTAAATAAATTGTTAAGGAGAGAAAATGTGAGTCACTCAGAAATAGTAGAAACCCTTTTTTCCATGAAAAATGAATTCCCTAACTTTGCATCTGCTTCTCTGAAATGTGTCTGGATTCCTTGTTCGAATGTGACAGCGAGAGATTTTTTTCATCATATAATACAGTCATTTCAGATAGGAGGCATAATTTACTGAACAAAAATGCTGAACTCATGGTAACACTTGGTTTTGAGAAAACTGAATAAATTCATAATATTTTCTTAAGAATTGTAAGCAGCTCCAAGTGCAAAAAATTTTTTTTAATAAACTTTTTTAATACTGAATCATTTGTAATTCTAAAATAATGTAACTCTTAGTAATCTGATTGTTTTAAATTAGGAACTGCGTGTAAATTACATTTATTTAATAGGTATTAGCTTAAAAATGTTTGTATTATATAGTTAGAAGCTTTAGTTATGAATAATAATCGTTACGAAACATTTTAGTATGACTAAATGATCTTGCATATATTTCACCGCTTTTCAGTTTTTTTACACACCGAAAAGTTTATGTTCCTAATCATTGGATAATCGGAGGGATCATGGTGTTGCCTCCAAGTATTATGTGAAGTATGTATGTAGTCCCTTTTTAATTTAGATAGTTATTTATTGAAGCAAGGAAATGCAACCATAAGAATAACTACCATGAAAGCTTAGTTCGATAAATACATAGTTGTGTATGTTTTTCATTTCTTTTGTTTGCAAACTTATTTTATGGTTTGTCATCTCAAATTTTTCTATTTCCTTCTTATAATGTTTTCCTGTTTAAATTGACACTTTTTCTCATGGTCCCCTAAAGAACATTAAAAAAGGGTTCTACTGTAGCACATCTGAAGTCAATGACACATGCAAACTGTATAAGCTGTAAGCAGGAACGATTACTTGTGTCATGATTTCAACATATATGGAAATTTTTATACCCTACTAAAGTGATCCACTACACACTGGCTTCAAATTCCAGACCATTGTATTCTACATTTCCACAAAGTTGGTGAACACACTTCCAGAATGAACTCTCAAAATTAAAACATTGATTACCAACATCTAGCTTTACTTCAACTTTCTCCAAATCAAATTTGGCAAATAAAAAGATGTTTATTTGTATTTTCTAAATTTTAGACTGTAAAAAATATTAATTCACATTTTATAATACTGTAAATATTTACACATATTAATAACGTTTATTATTCAAAGNGACTGTAAAAAATATTAATTCACATTTTATAATACTGTAAATATTTACACATATTAATAACGTTTATTATTCAAAGAGACACTTTAAGTGGTATGTTGTTGACATGGTTATCATGGAAAGAAAGAAAAAATAATGAAAATATATAGAGAGAGGAGCCATTGTATTTTGCTAATAAAGATCTGAAATTTATTATTGTTCCAATGTGATATAGTTGCTAGAAGAAAAATGATTGCTGTCCAGTAATTAGGGGCCCTAGAAGTGGGTCAATAACCCCGAACCAGTTGAATTTGACTGGAGGTGTTAAAATTAAAGGTCATCATAANGACTGTAAAAAATATTAATTCACATTTTATAATACTGTAAATATTTACACATATTAATAACGTTTATTATTCAAAGGGACACTTTAAGTGGTATGTTGTTGACATGGTTATCATGGAAAGAAAGAAAAAATAATGAAAATATATAGAGAGAGGAGCCATTGTATTTTGCTAATAAAGATCTGAAATTTATTATTGTTCCAATGTGATATAGTTGCTAGAAGAAAAATGATTGCTGTCCAGTAATTATGGGCCCTAGAAGTGGGTCAATAACCCCGAACCAGTTGAATTTGACTGGAGGTGTTAAAATTAAAGGTCATCATAATNGGGCCCTAGAAGTGGGTCAATAACCCCGAACCAGTTGAATTTGACTGGAGGTGTTAAAATTAAAGGTCATCATAATCTCCTCACACCACCAGAAGAAGGACTTCTCAGACAAGTTTCCCTGACAAGTGTAGTGAATCTACTGAAATTAAACCACATTCCCTGCAATTCTAAGAGCCTCAAAACATTTTTTTTTTAATTAACTTGAAATTCTTTATTGATTTGCTTATTTTGCTGCATAACTACACATTACCCAAGCCGGAAGTAGAAAAAAATTTAAAATTACTTTGTCAGGTCAATCCCTATTATCAAGTTATAACATGATTAAAAATATTACTAAACTTTTGTATGCCAAATGTGGTGCAATGACATCACAGCTTTAACCTTTCCCTGTATGTGTAAAGATAATGCTATAGCACATGTTTCAAGTTTCTCTGTATAAAGTCATCATGTTGTACCATTTGTAGTGGAAATTTACCTCATGCAACAGTTTTGGTAAGTAGGGATCATGCATAAAATTCTTTCATCAGTTTGGGAGCGGACAACAATAAAAAAACTACACAGAATTCACACACAATAAACATGCAAAACACCAAAAACAAAATGCAATAATACACTCATACCAACAACTGCAAATACACAGTGGAACCTCAATACAACAGTTCTGTTTCTATTATTTTTCATCATCTAACATTTGTTCCACACAGTAGCGTGAAACCTACCTTTGGAACAATGTCAAATAAAGTCTTCATAGTTAATTATTTTATGTGGTGTCATTTTATCAGTATCCCTTGTGTTTATAGCTAAATGTCCCTCCAAGTCTGAATTCCACCACCACACAGTAGTGCCTAAATAGGCCAAATTTCCTAAAAAAAAGATTTTCTCTTGCAGTGACATAACCTGCAATGATAAAACAGCTGTTGTTTCCTTGTTATGTGTCGGTTTGGGAGTGATTTTTACAAAATGGTAGTTATTACATTAGCCAAATTTTGTAGCTATTATGTTGGTCCAGTGTCTGATAGTACTGGACATCCGAGATTTATACATTTTAAACCGTAAACCATTTTCATTACTACATGTAGTACGTATATAAAATCACGTCTATTTATCAAAACTTTGTAACTTTTCCCATGTTTTAAACTTGGATGTTATGTAGATGTTTCTGCTTAGATATTTCCGAGAACTGAATGTTTGCCACGGCTGCAGCAGATTCCTCAGAGAGCTGAAGTCTAATAAGAATAAGAATAAACAAATTAATGAATGAAATGAATCAACCTAGTAAAACCAATGTATATAGAAGAAATATGAGCAGAATAAAAGTTGCAGTAGACCTATCATTCAAGTTTGTCACTGATTAAGTGACATGAGTTGCATGCTTAAGTTTCATGCCTCAATTTTGGACTGGGCGTTTGTTCAATTAAATATTTATTCCAATTGAGACATTTTTTTTATTATTTTTTAAAACCTAACAACAAACATTAATAATAAATGTTAAACACTTTCTATACAGTTATTTTCCCAAAAAGTTTTAATTTGGATTAAAGATAGTCACAGCAAAATATTGATGTGCAATATGTGTAATGTATTACATTGAGAATATCTTAATAATATGTAATATTTTAATAACATCTAAAATAATCACTAAAAGAACTACAGGATGTCCGAAAAGTCTTTCCCTGATTATAAACTTCATTTATATCTGCTATATGCAAGAAAGAGATGTGAAACCAGTGCCACAATGTTGGCAAACTAACCAAGTTTATTGCAACAGGACAACACATCAGTAAGTCTCCATGTGAGCATCCTTGGTAGCACGTAGCACATATAGTCAATATTCAATTTCTATCCATACATTAGCCAACATCACAGGAGCATGGATGTCAAGAAGTCGGGCCAACACGACCAAATCAATCGTCCAGAAAATGTATCAAGATAGGCATGAACCTACAAATCTCAATGAAGCTGTGCACCGTCTTGTTGAAAAATGACATCTGGTTGATACTCCAGCAACTGAGAAACAGTAAACAATTGCAACATGTCCAGATATACTGGAGATGTGATGGTGCTTTCCACGATAAAGTATGGTCCAATAATTTTGTCACGCAAAAGCGCAGACTACACAGTCACCTTTGGACTGCCTCTGGAACACTCTGGCACCTCACCAGAAGGCTGTGAACCCCAAATACACATGTTATGCCGGTTCACAACACCATCGACAAAAAAAGTTGCCTTGTCAGAAAAAGCAACACATTTGAGATACCCATTATCGCCCACAATACGTGATAACATTTCGGCTGGTCATATTGATGGGTGACATCACTGGGCAACAAAGACTAAATAATGTGCAGTTTGTATGCACAAAACAATAAATGTTTGTGTAAGATATCATGAAGAGAACTTCTTGGTACCTGTAATTCATGTGAGGCCCTACGCGCTGATTTCATGGGACTTTGCACAAAAGAATGTCTCACTGCTTCCACCCTTTCAGCTGAGGTTGATGGTAGGCCAGTTCTCGATAAGTCAGGCAGATCCTGTGTTCTTGAACTTGTCATACCACGACTTAATGCTCTTGACATATTTCCATACATTGTCTAAAAGTGTTCCTCGGCACTGTTATTGGTGACCGGGTCTCGTATCAGAGGACACACTGAGATTTTTTCCTGATTTGTGAACATGTCCGGTTTCCTGGCCACTGCAACTGCTGCACTACAAACAACTTGGCCCCGGTTTCATATCTCTACCTTGCATTATATAAATAAAGTTTGTAATCAGGGAAAGACTTTTCAGACATCCTGTATTATACATATAGCATAGGCCTAAATTCTAACATTTTTACATCATGCTTTTTGAAAAATGCTTGTATTCTTTGAAAAGTTTAAAAATGTAAAAGTACTTGACAGCTGGTCACAGGACCCGAGGCTTAATGTCAAATACAATAATTCACTATTAACAGTTTCCACATTTACCATCATTAATGAGATCCTACTTTTGGCCTCAGTTTACAATATTTCTAAAACAATATTTAAAAAATTCTGACTATACAAAAAAATTATTTTACTAATTTACATTTTTAGAGGTANTCAAAAGTTTAAAAATGTAAAAGTACTTGACAGCTGGTCACAGAACCCGAGGCTTAATGTCAAATACAATAATTCACTATTAACAGTTTCCACATTTACCATCATTAATGAGATCCTACTTTTGGCCTCAGTTTAAATATTTCTAAAACAATATTTAAAAAATTCTGACTATACAAAAAAATTATTTTACTAATTTACATTTTTAGAGGTATTACACACACAAAATCGTACTTACAATTTTATGCTGCTAAACTTTCTGTTTTCTCCAAATTAAGTACGCTTCACATGTCTAGCCGTATCTTATATAAATTTGAATGTGCTTGAGTGCAGTTTAGGGGGCAGAAGCTGAACTCAATTTTGCAATTCTTTTAAGCACGAGATATTTTTTTTGTGTTCTGGTTTAATAAACATCTGAATAATGAAGGTGTGAAAGGCATGGGTGAAAAATATTTTCTCTGTTACATCTTTAGTAGATTAACACAATCAATTTTAATGTTGAAACTGTTAAGTTATTATTAACAGTTTTGTAAAAGAATGTAATATGTTCACAATACTACAATGATATTGTGGTCAAGAAAAAGTCAATGAAAAATATGTAAAATCAACATACTAATTACAACTTGCTCTGAATTTATCCACATTAATAATTCTAAAATAAGGGACTATAACTTTTCTGAAACATAGTGACATTTCCAAACTCAAAGATACTGTACCTTGTCTGTGGAACACATGTGGCCAGACGATATTTCGACAAACCTTTTCACATTATGTTTTGCTGCTTCTAATGCACAGTTGACGCTGAGTGTAAAGATACCCTCTCGATACACAGGGTCAGTCTGACCAGGTCTGGTTTCACAGGCACAGTTTATCACATAATCAAAGTCACTGTCTCCATCACTGGCAAATGCATTCTGACAGGAAACTGTAAAAAGAAAACTTTATATAAAATAAATACAACATAAAAAATACATATGAAAAATTTAACATTCCTCAGTAAACTACATTTTAACTATATTACTGAAAACACGTACTTTTCCATACATGCTACTTTTTTAAATAGTGGTATAAGTGAAAAACCCATTAATTCAGTTATAAAAAACCTTACAAGTTAAATTACTTGTCTAAAAATTATGTAACTGCATACAATTTACATCCTCTAAGATTCATATACTTAGACTTTTAAGTAATACCATATCCCAAATATATGACTGTTCTATTCCATTTTCTACTTCCAAAAATTTAGGATCATCTTATTTTTGCAAACTAAAATTTTGAGGTCAATGTTCTTGCATAAATAGTAGCAAGTGAAGGTTAATGTTTTCATCACAGTACAATGCACTTAACCAACTCTTAAGAGGGTAGTATTCTTAATAAATTTGCTAATTATTATTATGTATTTTCATTCACGATCTTACTTTAGTACAATATGAGATCATAACCGAGTACCATAAAGTTCACTTATTTCTTTTTTAAATAAGTTATTTAGGAATAATTAAGT
Organism: Clitarchus hookeri; assembly: GCA_002778355.1. Lineage (NCBI taxonomy): Eukaryota > Metazoa > Arthropoda > Insecta > Phasmatodea > Phasmatidae > Clitarchus > Clitarchus hookeri. The sequence goes on along the minus strand of NQII01001517.1, from coordinate 160,012 downwards.
TTTTATTGTCCATTTGTTTTCAGTTGCTCCATGATCTGAGGATAATTTCACAAGTGAAACTCCCCTTTTTTTAAACTAACTTGATTGTATTTTATGCTTTAACGTGCATTATTTTTTTTGTTTTTCATTTGTTACCCTCCGGAAACGGTTTCTTTCTGTACCCCTCGAAACTGAAAATTTTGACGCACATTTTAAATTACTACTACAGACAAACGAAAGGGAGCACAAAGATACTAAAGACATCAAATAACGAGGGAAAACAAATGATTCAATTACTGAATTGAGTATCCAGTTAAAAATAATAGCTGGTGGAAATTTAACAGAAAAATAGGTTTTTGACAAAAAGCAAGTGGAAAGTGGTGACCACCTCACTCTGTGGCCACTGTCCGAACTCAGTGAAGGCCTTGCTTGTAAGTATTCCCGGAGGAGAGGAGGAGGTGGTGACCAAGAGTGTGCTGGTAGCAAAACAGCGAGGACCAGTCACAGTAATCCGAAAGAGTTGGGGTTGGGGGAGGGGGGTGGGTAGTTGCCTGTAAGCCGTGGCATGGCGAGGAGCCTAGCAGTTCTCGGAAATGAAATGACGACTGGCAATAACAACTCTATACAGCCCTTCTCCAGTTAATGTCTCTATAAATAAATTTCATCGCAAGGAAATGCAGTACTAAAACTATATAAAATTCTTTTTGTGGATAGGATGATAAACATTTTTGTGCATTCTGGGAAAAAACAATGTTGCCGGTGTAAAAGGACAACTGTACTTCGGAGACAACAGTGGAGAAACATAAATTATGCTAATCTGCCATAATTTCTTGGTGAACCAGTTTTTATATTTCCCATATAACATAGTTATTGAAGTAGTCTGCGGTTTAATCAAACAGACCGGCATACCGTACTTTACATAATTATCCAAAAAAATTTTATAGTGGCTTACTCAGTTTATTTAGTAATGATAGTACAATAATGGTAAAAAGATTTATATTTAGTATATAAAACAAAATTTTTTTTTACCCCAAATTGACAACTGTTTTATAAGCTGCTTACAGGATTACAGTAAAAATAGCTATTGGATGGGCGAGGGAGATGGAATTATCCTGAGGAATCCCTACAAGTTTTCCTGATAAGGAAGTTCAGCTGTTGCATTTGTAGCGGTAGCTACACGACCACCTCTTCTACAGGACAAATATTTTAGAACTATCGAATAATAGCGAGGTTAATTACGGAATCCTTAAAGAGTAGTCATGTTATTTATATTAGAAAATAAAATTTTTGAATTTGTTTGCAATTATTTGAGATTTAAAGAATTTTAAACACATAAATTGACTGAGAATTTACTTTCACTTACTAATTTGCAGATAACAGCTCACTAAGCAACATCATATATTAGTCAAATGTCTATGGGTAGCGAACACAGTAATATTTTAATAATTAATTTCTAAAATGTTTGCTGTAATGATATATATATATATATATATATAAACACACACACGCGCACACACACATACACACACTGGGTGTACAGAGGCTTCGTTTTTAATCCCGATATGTAGTAAGAATGCAGTTTATACACTAAATTGAACAATTTATCTAAAATATGTAAATAAATTCATAGCATTTTCGGTATTCGAGTCAAGAGTCTAATGTCCGGCCCTGAATCTTCGAATACGTATTAGGTATAATGGGCCCTTTCTTTGTTCACATGGTTGACTTGTAGGCCTGAGGAGCCCATTTGGACATGGACATGACTTAGAGGGTGCAGACGTTCAATGGGAGTCCGGCAAGCTTGACCTTTCAGAATGATCTATTACGATACAGCCGCCATTCTAGTTTCCGTTGACCTTTGACGCAGAATTTAGATGTTCACTATCCAAAAGTCTTGAAAATTACAACTAATAAATGAATAAGTAATTGTACACTGCAGTTATATCGATGATCCTATTTTAACTTTGATGTGTGCCATAATAATATCAGCGATCCTGTGGTTCTCATAGATGAACTACCTACCTCGCAACCGTACTGCTTCCTTTATTTTAAACAATGAATGAATAATGATGAAAGCCTTTATGAAAATGCCTTACTGTAAGACAACTTAGCATTTTTATTACAAAAACTTACTATTTATTTAATATAAAAGTTACAAAAAAGTTTGAAGAAAATTAATAACATTCATTTTGCAGGCTGGTACGTTGACCACAGTTAGAGGTCTGCTGTCTTAGGGAGAAAAGGTGGAATGCAAAGGCTATTCGTACGTTACTTAGTAAAAACGTTTTATATATTTAAAATTATTATACTTCGCTTTGAACTGCATGTGTAGAGCTAATAAGCTGGAGTAATTTTTAAATGATGTTCGAAAATATTTTTTCGGATTTGTTTTTTTTTAATAAATTGCATTACTGACCATTTTTTTCCCTGTCAGTTACATTCATGCCCAATAATTAGAGTGTCTATCAAAAAATAATGATAAGTAATATGAAATAAAAATTAATTTTTGTACTATTTTGGGAATCATAAAAGAAAGAGTTCATATTTTATCTCAATCATTCAAACATTTGGCTGTGGTGTTCACACAATCAGTATATACAGCCATTTTACAGAGATAGTACAGCTAGAAAAACATAAATGCATGTTGTCTATTTCTTTAATTTATTACCCTGTGGCCGACTACACTGCATCGTAATACCCTCGATTGGAAGTAGTATTATTCACTGCTGATGTCCTTTTTTACACAATGATAGAAATGTGTATACTACTATAAAGTAAATCAAGCATTGAAGCTGGTTAATAATGCCAAAACAAGGTTGAAACGGTCTGTTGTCAATTCAAGTTGTTTTAGATTACGTAATTTTTCTCACTAACAAAATGTGCATGCCTGTTTTACACTACCCTGGGTATATCTAAGCCACAATCGCCTTTAAACACAGTTTATCGTATAATGCATATTCCACTAGCCTTTACAAACATTGGACTTATTAGAAATAACTAATCATTAACGGTTGACATTTTTGACATCTACTTTTGCATAGTCCCCAAAGCACGATGTTCACGTGATGACCTGCTGTAATTACAATGCAATTTGTTGCTATAGTTTTTATTTCTTTGGTGGTGGAAGAGCCTCCCAAGATTTTGTATTCAGTTTATTAATTGAAGTGAAATATCAGAAAAGTAACCTAAAATTTTTTCCCCACAGGTTTGCATTATTGATAGGAGAACAGGGAAGATTCTTTACTTGGGTGTTAAGAACAAATTTTGTTACGTGTGTTTCACGACAACAGAATGTTCACAACCAAAACAACACACGTGAAATCAAAATTATTCTGGTTCATCATCCGGGATGGAGCAAATGATTGTTGTGGAAGGACTTCAGCATTTGTTTTCTGAACATGGTGTATGGGTGAAGTTCCTAACAGGTGATGGAGACTCCAATGTTTTTGCAAGAGCTAGGGAGAGGGCTCCTTTTAGAGACAAAATGGAAAAAAATAGAGTCTGCAAATCACATTGTGTGAGGGTACACCTCAAAATTGCACACCCTAGCTTGAAAGACCACTATTTCACTTAGGAGAGGGACGAAAAATAATTAAAACATTCCTCGTCTCACAGTTGCAGTTCGTGGAGCCATTAGATATTCCGAAGGAAATGTTGATAAGCTTCGGAAAGATCTAAGAAACGGCCCCCGACATGTTTTCGATGAAACTGTAAATAAGGTGCCGTACTTAGAGAAAACAAAATTAATGGATGACATGCTTATGTTGCTAGATCCCATTGTCAGAAAGGCAGATTGTCTTGTTTTGAACAAAATGACAAATGTAGCTGAAAACCTCAATTCTTTAATTTGCAAACTGACAGGTGGCAACAGAACGGATCATGCAAAAGGGTCATCATACAGGCGACGCTGCTAAGAAGCATGACTGGAAACACTACAGGAAATATTTCTAAAAAAATCTGTGTGAAGCGAGAAAGGTCTTGGTTATCTAAAAGACAAAATTAGAGTGACAAAGGAAAATAACAACCCAAAAAAAAAAAAAAAAGATCAAGGAATTTAATGGTGACAATGAATATAGTCCAAATGCTGCAAAACCTGATTTAGCTCCCAATGATCATCAAAGCCAGATATACACAATTCTAGGGTTGCTGCAGGAAGAAGCTGGTTATCTGACACTATGTTCCACATTAGAACGAGCTACCATTGGACAGCGTGAGAATCTACTGTGGATGCAGGCAAGAAGGCAGAGGCAGAGACTAACTGCATCACGATTCTGGGTTATCTGTTGTATGAGGAATGTTACATCTTGCCACAATATTGTAAAAAATATTGTTTGTGGACCCGAACTCTATTATTCACCAGTTATTATTTACGGCAGAGTTCACGAAAAAAAAAAAAAGCCATATTCGTCTACGAGAAATAGAAGCAGAAAATTGTGGCATTTTTGTTCACCCTGAGATACCATACCTTGGAGCCAGCCCCAGATGGAATGTTGGGGAAAGATGGCATTGTTGAGATAAAGTGTGTGCCATCTATACGAAGCATGTCCATTTGTGAGGCAGTAAAACATGCAAGAATTTCTGTATGAAAATAAAAAATGAGAAGTTGCAACTTAAAAAATCACATCAGTAAAGATACCAAATACAAGGGCCACTCTCCAAATATCGCACAGAAAATTCTGTGACTTGGTAATTTATTGCAACAGTGGAATTGAAGTAATAAGGGAAGAAAGAGACTAAGAATTCTGGAAAAAAATAATGTTACCAAAACTGCAGAGATTTTATATAGAGTACTTGTTGCCAGAATCAGCACACAGTCGTATCAGAAGAGGAATGCGCGTCCAAGAGCTGCAGTATATACTGCAAGCACAGGCAGCTGCAAAAAAAAAAAGTATTTTGTCATTTATGCAAAATGGTTTGTATTCTCTGTAATATAGTCACTCATGACAATTTAAATCATCTTAGTAATTTCAATGTAAATAATATTGTTTATAAAGCGCTTGTATTGTGTTCTGTGAATAGTGTTGAAAATATTACGTTATAACGAACATATAGTTTTATTGATTTTGTTAAACCGCTGCCTTTGCCAAAAAAAAATGTTTTAAATAAACTTCAATGTTAGTATGTATGTATGGGCTTATATATGTGTGTGTGTATGTAAACAAATATATATATATATATATATATAGTCGATTCACGACTAGAAGAGACTTTCTTGAAGCCCTGCTAAAGATTTACTTTCAAGCCCATTTCGTATCTTTCCGCCAAAGGTAAACAAACATTGCCATGTGGCAGTCACATGGCAATGTTTATATGCAATGTTTACATTCCACTGTGTGTGTAGATGTGTTCGTACATGCACGTACCCATTATAAAAGTCATGTATATATTATTAATGGATATTTCACAAGCGTAAAGTTTTTAATCTTGAGAATTTCACACAAAAGAATATGCGATGCCAGCAAAAAACATTTCATTCTATAAACCCAAAATGCGAGTATTTTGATGAATCGATAGTTGTTGTCTATTTACAATCGATTGTTAGTGACTTTCGATAAATTCCCGTACATCGAAGGCAAGATCATCAGTATTGATCGAAATTGCTACAGACGTTAAAATGGCGTGGTGGTCGAGTCGGGTGTTTCGCGCAATTGTAAAACGTTATTTAAAAATGGTTGTGACGGTTTTCTACAGGACGGCAGAGTTTGCGAGTGAAGGATTCTACGTCTTCGACAATGTGAAAACAATTATTATGTGCAAATACTGCAACATTAGAATAGAGTGGCAAAGGAAAGAGGCGTGCACGAAACATATAAAAACAAAAGAAATTAGAACTGAAAGTGAGAACAAATTAAAATCATACGTTATTAAAAAACCAAATAATAAAGAGCGGATATTAGTAAAACCAGACAAATAAATGAATTATTATAGGTTAAACGAGATAATCGTACAAATTCTCTGGCACGTGTGTCAACAACACAAGGACTACGAAGGTTAGTAAACAAATGGCAGTGTTACTTTCACCTTGAGCGTGATCATGTGACTATGCAATAAACGTTGAAATCTAAATATGTTAGCATCATGTCACTAATAATTGACATAATAAGATACAATTCTTTTCGACACCCATTTATAAGCGATAAATTAACAATTATGTTAAAACTTTGGAACTATTTCCTCTATTTGTGCTGGCAACCTAACGGCATAACTGTATCCGCGCTCGCCGCTGTTTGTAATGTTATATGCATGTCGCTAACGGTTAGGGTGTTTTTTCAAAAGTTTCTTCCAGTCGTGAACCGACTGTATACACAGATATATATACACTGAGGCGACAAAAGTCATGGGATACCTCCTAATATCGTGTCGGACCTCCTTTTGCCCGACAAAGTGCAGCAACTCGACGTGGCATGGACTCACCAAGTCGTTGGAAGTCCCCAGCAGAAATATTGAGCCGTGCTGCCTCTATAGATGTCCATAATTGCGAAGGTGTTGCCGGTGCAGGAGTTTGTGCACAAACTGACTTCTCGATTATGTCCCACAAATGTTCGATGGGATTCATGTCGGGCGATCTTGGTGGCCAAATCATTCGCTGGAATTGTCCAGAATGTTCTTCAAATCGTGAACAGTTGTGGCCCGGTGACATGGCGCATTGTCATCCATAAAAATTCCATCATTGTTTGGGTACATGAAGTCCATGAATGGCTCCAAGTGGTCTCCAAGTAGCTGAACATAACCCTTTCCAGTTAATGATCGGCTCAGTTGGACCAGAGAACCCAGTCCATTCCATGTAAAAACAGCCCACACCATTATGGAGCCACCATCAGCTTGCACAGTTCCTTGTTGACAACTTGGGTCCATGGATTCGTGGGGTCTGCGCCACACTCGAACCCTACCGTCAGCTCTTACCAACTGAAATTGGGACTCATCTGACCAAACCACAGTTTTCCAGTCGTCTAGGGTCCAACTGATATGGTCACGAGCCCAGGAGAGGCGCTGTAGGCGATGTCATGCTGTTAGTAAAGGCACTCGAGTCGGTCTTCTGCTGGCATAGCCCAGTACAGCCAAAGTTCGCCGAACTGCCCTAACGGACACTTCCGTCGTACGTCCCACGTTGATTCCTGCGGTTATTTCATGCAGCGTTGCTTGTCTGTTAACACTAACCATTCTGCGCACACGTAGTTGGTCTNGTTGATTCCTGCGGTTATTTCATGCAGCGTTGCTTGTCTGTTAACACTAACCATTCTGCGCACACGTAGTTGGTCTCGGTCATTAAGTGCAGGCGGTCGGCCACTGCGTTGCCCATGGTGGGAGGTTATGCCTGAAATTAGGTATTCTCGGCACACTCTTGACACTGTGGATCTCGGTATGTTGAATTCCCTAACCATTTCCGAAATGGAATGCCCCATGCGTCTAGCTTCAACTACCATTCCACGTTCAAAGTCTGTTAATTCCCGTTGTGCGGCCATAATCACGTCGGAAACCTTTTCATATGAATCATTTGACTACAAATGAAAGCCCAGCCAATGCACTGCCCATTTATACATTTTGTACGCGATACTACTGCCATCTGTATATTTGCATATTGCTATCCCATGACTTTTGTCACCTGTGTGTGTGTGTGTTATATATATATATATATATTCCATTCTATAGTCCGTCTGCTTTCCCCCTTTTCTGTAAAGCTTTCATTTTTTATCCTGAATGTATATTTCATTTTCATGTTTGTGACATTTTTATTACATATTACTACTACTACTCGCCTTTCAAATGCAAATTTCATGCTGGTGGTACGTGCATAGTTATTTAATTGAACTCGTACGAACACGCGTTCTTAAAAATTATGTGGCTGTGTCAAAGTCTGTATAGTTCCAGTTAGAGTATGGTCATTGTTAATATCTGCCATACATTACACTACTCATGCACAAAAATTTATTTTACAAAATTCTGACTTTGGTTGGTTTGAAATTGAAGTTTGGAACTGGAAAAATAACAACTAACCTTGTAACCTTATTTTGGTTCTGAGACCACATTCTATTATTTATAGTCAGTTTGGATGTAGTACATTTATATTCAAATATACTGACACAGTTNGGTTCTGAGACCACATTCTATTATTTATAGTCAGTTTGGATGTAGTACATTTATATTCAAATATACTGACACAGTTGCCCTGTTTTGGCAATCATTTCTGTTCACCCAGCTAGGATTTCACTGAATAAACTGCTACTACAATGGTTACCAAACAGGAGGGAAATTATTATAAACACGTACATTGGGNGGTTCTGAGACCACATTCTATTATTTATAGTCAGTTTGGATGTAGTACATTTATATTCAAATATACTGACACAGTTACCCTGTTTTGGCAATCATTTCTGTTCACCCAGCCAGGATTTCACTGAATAAACTGCTACTACAATGGTTACCAAACAGGAGGGAAATTATTATAAACACGTACATTGGGNCAGGATTTCACTGAATAAACTGCTACTACAATGGTTACCAAACAGGAGGGAAATTATTATAAACACGTACATTGGGGTTGAACAGTAAACAAGTACGTTGCCATTTTGTAACAGCTTTTCTTTTGTGAAACAAAGAAACATCAAAATCATATTCGGGAGTTGTATAACAAATTTTAATTTATTAGTAGTTTATTGAATTAAATAGTAAAATTTATAAGAATAGCATAAATAATAATCAACATATTATAATTACTGTCAGAAAACTATATTGTAACAGTGATGCTTTCATGTTCATCGCACGTCCTTTGTTGCATACTTCAACCAATTGCCTGACCGGATAGAGTGCTGGCTGCACACCATCTGCTATCCTAGTTTACTTTACATTCGCCTACGTTTACGCTTTGGTGACGGTCGAAAACTCTAGTCTAAAAGTGCATTTTCCATACGTCAGCCTATTGTTCCGTGTTTGCTTCGTGTTACCTCGATGAGTCCAGTACCGATCCGTGTGACCTGAAATAGTTGTTTGAACAGAGTGAGTACTTTTTGTGTAGCCGTAATTGACTTAAAACTGCTACATTCAACATATTACAGACGATACAATTAAAAAACATATACATCAGTGCAAGAAGAAAGTCTTTAAAAAAATTCATATATTATAATCTGTTAAAGCCACATTTATACCACACCAGAATTTAACTATATCATGCTATTTAGTTTATTTCATAATTACTTTATTGTTAGAACACATTTCGGCATGTAAGTGTTTCCTAAGTTAGGCTATACCTTATTTCCTTTACCATTATTCATTTGTTAACAAAGCTGCATGCTTGACAAGCAAAAATATTAAAGTTTACTTGGGATGATATCTGGTTTTATATTATATACATCAGTGTTGTCAAAACAGATTCTACACATTCTTTAATATATGCAGTCACGCTGTGCCAATAAGCTCTCAAATGTGTTTAAAAATAAGTTAGCAACGCAGCCAATAAGAATTTACGAGGAGTTTTAATTTTCACATAATTTTGCAGCTATACTGTCCTTTTTTTAACTATGGTACTTGGAGACTATGACGCGTGCCGCATTGTTAGTGTTAGAAGCACCGCTGTCACCCCTCCCCCGCCATCTTAACCCCTG
>NQII01001517.1:105981-150274 GCA_002778355.1 Clitarchus hookeri | reverse complement strand
GCTGACCCACCCTGAAGGTGGGATACGCGGGAGAAGGGCTGACAGTGTTTGGCAGTATTGCTGCGCCCTCCCACCCCCTCCCCAAGCAAAACCGCGTGAGAACATGGGCATGTGCCTAAGTAATGCGGAGGTAAATTAGAACTAACGTCCCCCTTCTCACCCCCACCAACGAGTGAGACACATGTGAGGATCTGGGAGGGCATCGAGAGAGGTTAAAAGCCAACTTGCGGGAAAAGGAGGGTATCAGTCGGATCGGGAGGTCGCGAGAATCAATCGGATTGTGAGTTTGCCGAGAAGAGAACCCGGAACAGTCAGTCGTGGAGAGCTGTCATCAAGGCCGCTGTATCCGTCACGCCAACGAGACGAAGACTAGGGCCTGTGAAGGGCCGCCCAACTTACCGGACCTCAACCTACCGCCAGAACGACCAGAACTGCAAATACAGCTAAGTACAAGCGTCGTAACTCAAGGGACATTTCCCGACACCTAGCGTTCCCCCACGGCATCGGAAGCAGTTATAAAGAGTACTTTAAGCCGCCCTTCAGGCTCACAACTTGCAGGGAACAGTCTCGCAGGGTCAGTAAAATATGTGTTAATTTCCGGTTAAAAAAAAATGTTTGTTTCCGGTAAAATAAAAACCTTTTAACACCAAGAAGTTATTGTTTAGTACCCCTATTCATCATCCAAGGCACCCCTAGTCTGTACCTGGTAAAGGTAACTCGTACCCTACAAACCATCCTGTATACCACTGGTGGCGAGTAGTGTCAACTAAAACTGATGATATTGCATCATATTTATACATTTTTTTACAGTAAATATTGGTTTTTGTGTATTCCACCTGAACAAACGGGGTCGCAGCCCACTAGTTGGTAACCTTTGTACGTTTAGCTATCGGAACGTGGTGGGCAGCAGTTGTGTCTGAGGAAAACTGGTCTCCTAGGTTTTGGTAGCACATTCATACCAGCGGTCTGCAGCCATAATTAGTATAGCCTGTGGAAAACATCAGAGGCCTCCTTTGCTGGGTGGGTCGACTACTTGCATCTTCTAAAGGCAGGAGTACTAATTAAGGGTGACACATGCACCAGCATCCCGCTTTTGCCCCGGCGATTTCCTGTTCTTAGTTTCATTTTCTCGACGTCCTGTGTTTCGCTAGATAATTGAAGATTTAGACGGATGTATCCAACGAACCGCCAAAGGGCCCTCTGGGTGATGTCATACTTTGGATTAATGATTTAAAAAATTTACAATTAAAATTAATCATTAAAAAGGTGTATAATTTTTAACTTATTAATTAATTTTAAAAATAACTAACTTTTAACTGTTAAAATATTTGCTCAGTGATTAAAACTAACGTTAGTTAACTTTGCAATCGCTTGGAGACCAAAGATGACAACAAAATATATGCAAAATGCCATTAATATCTTGATAAACTTCTTAAAAATACACAATGTATTTGACCGCCGACAAGCTGAACACCATGATATACAGAACGATACACTGACGTTATGTACTGAATTGAGATTGTTTGTCACACGCAATGCGGTTGTGAGGTAGGCAAAATACCACTGTCGCGATCCATCAATACAATCGCTCACTATGCAAAAATCACAGTTGCACAGTTGATGGTCATCTTGCGGGGTTCCCATTGTGATTGTCATGGCACTGGTCTGGTTTCGTGCTAAGTTGTGGTGCTATATGTGTTTATTTTAGAAGTTTTGTTTCAATTGGTTTTATAGAAGATTGTTAATTCATCACTTTTATTATAGGATTCGGCATCCAGCAACCAAGTTGTGGTAATTTTTTTTATGAGACTGTAAATTGCGATTTTTTTTTTTGTGTTTTGAATAAACATTGAGGAAAATCTTTTTTGAGACTTAATTTTAACTGTAAATTTTTTGTTTTAACTTTTATCCGTTTTTATTTTTAACTTCAAATTTTATGATTTAATAGGCAAGAATTTTAACTTCTAACTTTTATCAGTTAAATTTTTCTTACTCTAACTTTAATCAGTTAGATTGTTTTGTTAACTTTCCCAAGTATGGTTGGTGGGCTGGTAGAATTGTGTGGAGTACACCAGGCTGGCCCCAATGAAAGAGAATAACAGTAATTAGTTAACATCCTAGTTCTGGTTTCCATTCATTAATTGAAGTATAGACGTATGGCCTCTGTACCCGTAGTGTAATTTTGCTCGTTAGTAGATTCACTCGTATTCCGTTAGAATGATCGCAGCGCCCTCTTTATTGGTTCATGGCCTGAAATAACGCGTGTATTGGCTTGGAAATGTTTTAAGAGAAATCTAAAAAAAAGTAGTTGTAACATTGCGTGTTTTCAGGGTTATATTTACCGCTAATCACAGATATTATAATTATATATTACAGAGTATTTGCTTATGTTGCCAATTCATTTAATATAATTTCCAATTTCAGTTTTATAATAGTAGTTAAACAAAATGCAGTATAATCTTTGGTTATTTGAATAGTTTATTGACATAGAGATCACGTGTAAGTATATTTAATTTGTTTCTAGACAATATTCAGTATTATAATTTTGTTTGTTATTATTCATTTATTCCCTAGAGGGTAGGAAGTNCGGTATAATCTTTGGTTATTTGAATAGTTTATTGACATAGAGATCACGTGTAAGTATATGTAATTTGTTTCTAGACAATATTCAGTATTATAATTTTGTTTGTTATTATTCATTTATTCCCTAGAGGGTAGGAAGNGTAATTTGTTTCTAGACAATATTCAGTATTATAATTTTGTTTGTTATTATTCATTTATTCCCTAGAGGGTAGGAAGTATTGAATATTTATTAAACAAATGCACGAAAAACATATACATATCTCTCGTCTCGCCACTGCTGATTGGCGGAGAGATGTGGCATAGTAAGACAACAGCCAATTGGAGGACCGGTGACAACATAAGTAATGCAAAAGTAAAATCAAACATAATTTTCTAGCAGATAGATATCTTACCACCAGTTCCAAAGATGGACATGGGTAAAATAGTAAGAAGTTTTAACAATATAATAAGCACTCAAAGAGAACTTAATATATAAAACCATTTCTGCAAGATGTTTTTAAATTGCAATAATTATTAATAAAAGAGATTGATTTTATTGTGTTTAAAAAGATTTGTCAAATATTGTGTGAGAAGATTAACAAGAAAATACAATTGGTGAAAAGAATTTAGACTTATTAATATCTACGTAAATGTTACCATTGAAGTCATTTTTTCCTATATGATTTAACTGAAATGTTACATAGTTTGCGGCATAGTTACACAGTTAATTTTGTGCGACATGAAGTCTAATTCTGTGATCCTTAGAAAAGGCAGTTAGTAAATTATTAAATTTTTACTTTTCCACATTAAAAATAAATTTTATTTTTATAAGAATTTCTTGTCTTCCATTTTTAGTTTGCTCCTGCGTAATGGATTATTTTCCTAATGACTACTTGCCAACTTGAACACACCTCCTGCTGAAGACCCGTAGAAGCCTGTGTGTACTCATGCTAGCATCCCCCAATTGAGTTTGATTAATTCCTCGCATTGCAATTGAATGTTTAGTACACTAACTCCGGGCTACGTTCCCCAATCGAGTGTTGCCCTAAGCAACCCCAAATATTTTTTTTTTTTATTATTAAGGTGATAATTAACTACCTGTTTAAAATAAAAATGTTAACTTAAAATAAAAAGAACAACAGTTTCTAATTTCTGACATCATTATGCCATTACTGGCCCATATATAAGTATTTTTTTAAATACACTAATACGGTTTGACTATAAACCACGGTACTTCACCAACAGCGTCACATTAGCAAGTTAAAACTTTGGGTAAATAATAGTGTCAATACAGTATAGTATTAGTATTGGTTTTAATAAACGTAGATCAATCAGCTTTATTTACAATTTTTCTAATGTGAAAAGTCAAAGGAAATAAACACGGAAAACTTCTCGTAAAAAGAGTGTGGGCCACAACTGTCTTAATGTGTATCTTTTCACAGATAGCTCATTGCTTCCGGCTACTGTCAATACAAAAAAAAAATGCAATTTAGCTTGGTTTCATTCAACTCATTTGTAATAATATAACTTAGAATGTAGAATGGAAGATTTAGATAGAATACATATTGCTTATTGTAATGTACCATATCAATCACACCGGTGACTCAACTAGATCTAGCAGCATGGCCAGCCACACTACATTCCATTCTTAAGTGTTTTATATATATATATATATATATAAAACTAGTTCTTGAAGTCGACAGAGTTACAACTACTCGGTACGTTCTGAGACTTCTAAAAATGCTCTCGGCTAGCAGGTAGAGAGAGTTGTGACGATGATAAGGATGGAAATGCAGGGAAGTGTAGTACGAATGAATGAAAGCTATTTGTGTTGTCCCCAGAGCTGGATTTTCCATCTAATCCCCCTCCCTTTCCCTGGGTTCACTTTCCGTTATAAGCAACCCGGCAGGCGAGGAAGTGGGGGCATGTTTTGCTGTCGTCATCTCTCATCGGAAGGCTGAACTAGCTCAAGAGTTTTTTTCCAGCTTCACTTCCAAGTCTCGTAAACAGGAGCTTACACTAACAAATTCTACCTGTGGCCACTCATGGGTCCTTTGTCCTGAAAACATTAACACACTATGCTTTATAATTCAAAAAAATATATAGGCACTGGCAAAGAAAATGTGACTTTTTCAAGGTGCGTCCTGACTTGGAACTGAACCTCATGCCATAACCACGCTGCATTTCTAGCTCGACAGTATTGTGCAAATCTCACAAGTAACTTCAGAATGTTAACTGAGACAATACGGAATGGCGTGAGCAGCGCTCCAGTGCTTGTCAGTTTACCCAGTCACATAAAAGGGTTAAAGGGTCAGGTTGCAGCAGTAAGTGTAGACGTGCATAGAACCTTGATGCATATCATTTGTTTGTCTGCAAGTATTGAACACGGAGTGGAAAGAAAATAGCTAAAAATTTACTTAATTTTGTACACATGCAAAAAGATGTTTGTGCTTTTTCTTTTCTTCAAGTGGTGCACTTTCCATATTTTTGTGCATTACAAAATAAATGTTTGGTTTCTATGGCTGTACGGATAAATCAAGGCCACTGCGGCAAAAAAATACTTGAAGAATAATTATCATTGGTAACATGTGCAAAATTGTATTAAAGTTGCTGTTTTAATACTTTTGAAAGTGCTTGTTGGTTTTTTGAAGGTTTAGTGATGGCTGCAAAACGTAAACGTAATAAACTTACGTGACTAACGAATCTTAAAATAATCAGAGAAGTGGACAAAGGCAGTAAAAATAAAACAGAAATTGTAAGAGAATTTGGTATTCCACAATCGTCTATATCTACAATTTTAAAAATCGTAGCAAAGTTGAACTTGCTCGTGACAATCCTCTACTCTACACTCTCAGCAAGAAAACGACTGCGTGGACCTAAGCATGAGGAAATGGAAACCAATCTCGTTCAGTGGTATCATGAAATGCGTGCAGCAAACATACCTATTCCTGGTTCTTTAATCCAGCAAAAGGCAGATTACCTGGCTTTGAGGTTAGGAATTCCTAGTTTCAAATTTACCAATGGTTGGCTGCAGTGGTTCAAAGAACGTAACAACCTTATTGCAAAAGTTGTTTGTGGTGAGTCGGCAGCCGTCGATGTGGATAAGACTCAGGATTGGCTAAAGTTTGTGCTGCCAATACTTAATAGGTTCACTCCTGATAATATTTTCAACATGGAAGAAACTGGAGTTTTTTAAAACTTGTTGCCAAATAAAACATTGGCTGTGAAAGGTGAGAAATGCAATGGAGGTAAACGCAGCAAGGAACGTGTTACTGCATTACTGTTCTGTAACAAAAGTGGAAGTGAGAAATTATGTCCCCTTGTTTTAGGCAAGTTCCAGAAACCCTGATGTTTCAAGAATATTGGTAACCTACCATGTGATTATGAAGCAAATTCCTGTGCTTAGGTGACAGCGAAAATATTTCTGAAATTGTTAATGAAATTGAAACGACACATGGCATGCAAAAACCGAAAGATTTTACTTATTTTGGACAGATGTGCAGCACATTCTACTTTCGGCCTTGAGTTGTTACAAGTGACATTGCTCTATCTGCCAGCCAACACCACAAGTTTTCTACAACCTCTTGATCAAGGTATCATCCAGTGTATGAAGAAGAACTACAGAACTCGTCTCACACATTACATAGTTCGTCACCTAGAACTGAAGATAGAGACCAACTTGCGATGGGAAATTTTGAATGCCATGCGGAATGTATGTGTGGCTTGGGATGCAGTCACATCGTCTACAATAGTGAACTGCTTCAGAAGAGCTGTTATTGGTGCCAAAGAAGAACACGCCGGTGAGGAAGACACTGATAGCAATATGGAAGGATGGGATTATCTTCAGGAGCATCTGCAATTCCAGAAGCAGTTTCGCCACTTTGTGCAAGTGGATGATGATATTGCAACATCTGCAGCACCTTTTGTGGAAGAACTGATGTGTGTTGATGTTCAGTTAAGTGCTGTTGAAGAAACTGAAGATAACAATAGATAAATAATGATTGTGCATTACTGCCAATGAAATGGATGCTATCTAAGCTTTAGCCACCCTGGAAAATGTGCTCTCAAACACTGATGTTGATAGGGAAATACTTATGGAATTTGATAAACTCTGTATGGTTGTTAGTAATGCCTATAAAGAAAGAACAATGAAAACCAAAATTGACTTTTTTTTTTAAGCGACAGGTTTAAACTTAAAACAGTGCGCTATTTGCCACGAAGTCCATGCTGGAAACACTGTAAATACTGTGTACAAAATATGTAAGTATTCTTAAAGATTTGTATTAACATATTATACATTTTCCTAATAATAGTGAAGATAAAATGTGTACTGTTCTCTGATAAGTGTTATACAAGTAAAAATTCTTCTGCAAAATTGTTATTTTATCAGCTAATTCTTGAGATGTGATGTTAAAATATTTTTAATGAATTTTTTTTTAATTTTGCTAGTACAAACCTAGTTATTACAAAACCTCATTATTACAAAGGGCCAAAATGATGGTCCCTTCAGCTTTGTATTTATGAGGTTCGACTGTAATCATAATGTGTTCTCAAGAGCAAACACTTGGAAAATTGTGTGAAACATTTATGTATACTCAATTTGATAATCGCCAATGTAACAATGCATAAACCTGAAATTAAAACAGAAGATGTCAACTGTGTTTTTCACAATTTGTATAACTGTGTTCTGAATTGTTTAATTCTTGCAGTAACAGTGCTATAATATTATAAAAATGCTTAACGTAACACTTCTCTTGTTGCCCTGCTCACACACGTCAGTAAGCTAACCCAGATAAATTATCTGTCTAGAATCTAGGATAGGATATGCCAGTAATTTATGCGATACTGTGTATGTGTAGGTTGTGTGTATACATAAGTGTGTGGGTGTTACTGCCAACACATACATAAAATAAGAGTCTCGATGATGTATAACATTTGGTACACTGTTTTGAAAATTTGCCCGGCTCAAGGTATGATAGGTGAAAGTGAATGCATATGAACAAGCACCATTAATCATCAACTGCTGTGGAAGCATCTCGCTGACTGGTTCATACAGTTCAGGAACAAAACAATCCACAACAGACATAAAAATAGCATTGATGAACAAATGCTACTTAATGAAAATACACAACAAAGATGTTTGAAACTGCACATTTAATAATGCAAGAAATTAAAAGGAATATTAAATAATGATAGATTGAATTGGCAGAGAAGCTCTCAGATTACAACTTAAAAGAATTGGAATAAAACAAAACTCATTAAATTTTAGAATAGGTAGCCTCTGTAACACTAGCTCTTCTCGTGTTTGTTTAAATGTTTACTCTCATACTGAAATTCATCAATCTTAAAAGAAAATCCAAAATGCTTGCATAATAATTTTAATTCTCAAATTAAAATCTGATGTGGCCCTAAGCATTCAACTCTCTTTGTCAGGGCATTGTGGGCTAAAGTTGCTAAATCAGTTCTGACTTTTACGTTAAAGATGATAGATAGCCATGGATAAACATTATTAAGCTCAAACATTTCTCTGCTTCTATTAAAATTCTCGTGGAACTTATCTGCAATGTCAAACAGTAGAAAATCTCAGTCGCTCTTGTGATCTTGGTACTCGGGATGGAATTCACTGAAATGCAACACAGTTTCTTCTGACCTTGCAGCTTCCCTAACTTCAGACTCTCTGATCTATAGTGCAACACTACAGTCCACGTACACATCACATAGGATGCAGTCATACAAGCTTTAAAATTAGTCTGAAATATAATAGCGAGTAACGATTGGACAGACTTGCTTCAATATTTACCAGCTGTAGTACTTGTGGTGTCATAGGCATTGGTGTAGAGTTTGTAATTGGATTTACTGAATTTTTTTATTCATTAGTTGAGCACCATGAGAAATTGATGTAGAACAGTGTGGACGTGTGTAGATAGCTAAAATGGCAAGACTTGTTATTTTTTATGAACACACAAGACAAAACCACAACCCTTGAACAGCATAAAAATAAACACTCTTAACCAGCACTCAGAATTCATTCAAACAACAAACTACAAAACATAAGCAATTAAATAAGTTTCATATTATTTATTGAAAGGTTAAAAGAAAATGCCATGAGAAACAAAATGTGCTGACACTAATTGTGAGATTCACGAAAAGAATAAAATGTCATATCTGAGATCTTAAATTCAAAATTTAATTAGTGGCGATAAAGAAAAAAAAACTTAAAATTGTTCTCATACGGTAAAAGAAAATATTATGTAAACGAAGTTAATGGATAAAAGTTAGTCTCACTTAAACATACTCTAAATACCATTCTACAATTTAACTGTTCTTTCCAAATCTCGAAAACATTTAAATCAAATTGCTGAAAAGATGTTTTCTCGAAATACTGTTAAAATAAATTTTGTCAATGAAAAGATTTCAAATTGGTATGTAATGATATTGGTAAGGCCAGCTAGCTTCTATCAGCAGACAAATCCCAGTACCTCTGGATTATGGTGAAAAATGTAGAATAAATTATATGAAAAGTTACTTACAACAATAACTTACTTTCAAGTCAAGGAAAAACAAAGCTGAAGCCTGGCGGCCCCTTCGGCCGTGCATAATAGGTGGCATCAGTATATTGATACGTCATACCATATCATGGTGGCTGTCAGCATCTTTGTGATAATATAAAAAACCTCACTCAAAATTAAAATATGTTAAGGTTGGCACCCCAAAATCTTCTATAACTGTAGTGGCTGCGTAGCATGATCACTTACTTCTGGTGGGCAAAACTAAACCAAAAACTTACGATGGCACCAAGGATTTTCAGATGGAAAATCCCAGCGATTGCGGAAACGTCCACCCTGTTTGAAGTTTCCGCCAAGAAGCCGGCCTTGGAACAAGGTGATGGACCTATCAAAAGAAGCTGCCAAGACATGCCACTTCTGGATCCGGGGCATCACGGGTTACAAACAAAACGAAAAACTAACCTCAAAAAACTCTAACCAAAACCAAAAAAATTACAACTTTAAATATCATTACAATTAATAACAATCACAAATTTCTTGGAAAAGTCATTATTATATTTATGGGTAAGAAATTTATATATTTAAATAAACCATATCAAACGGATGGGTGATTAACGTAAACTGTAATTAATTAAATATGGTGGGAATAGGACACTGATTACATTATAAAAAGTAGACAATGCACAAGTACTCACAAGGCGGTTCTCATAGATACACACACACTGCGGCAGGTGCCATCCCTCACCACCTGATGAAGCTGGTCTAGCCAGCAAAACGTTGCGCGACCGCGCATCCACGTGGAAAATGTGTTTGTCTGACTTTTGTTTGTGTGTGTGTGTATCTACGAATACTGCCCTGCAAGTACTTGTGCATTCTATCTACTTTTTATAATGTAATAACCTATAATTACTGTTACCTAAGTTGGGGCAGAAAATAATAATTAAGAGAAAATAAAAATTACTGAATTACATTAATATTTTTCTTAAATTAGAATAAATTGAAAATTCTATACTGCATATATGATATACAGCTTACATTAGTCTTTGTCCCACCAGACAGCCTGTTTCAAAAGCTTGGACTCTAGGTGCATTTTCCTAAGAGTTAAATTTAATTCCTAACTGTTTCAGTCCACTGCAGCTAGCTTTGTCTCCATAAGAAACCAAAGATAGCAAATTTCTCTCATATTCCTTTAAAAACCTAAATTAGAACAGTCCAAAACAAATTCAAACACAGACATAAAAAACTAATTTAAACAGACATAAAAAAGAAAGTGAATCACAAAAGCGCTACGCCTTTGCAATCACATTACAACCCGGTTGCCATTGCGACCTCAAAACCAAAAATTTTAGTGCGAGAAATTACTAAACCTTAAAAGAAATTAACAAATTGGAATGAATTATAAAATGCCTTACACAAAATTCAGAAAATTGGCAAATCAGTTAGTTAATACACTAAAAGAAATTACTGATATGTGAAAACAATATGTCTTTAATAAAGAAATAACCACATTACTAAAACAACACAATAAAACTGTGCTTGAAAGTAATAAACATTATCTCAACAGATAATGCATATAGAGTTCTAAGATGTTACAATAACATATTTAGAATCATTTTATTTCCAAACTCTGCCAGGTATATTAAAATCACCATGAAAAATGATGTTGTATAAAAACACATCATAATATTTTTGTACATAAATACTGAACAATACTAAAAGTAGCTAGTACCACAACATGAAAAACCACCACCACTGCAGTCATCAAAATGGAACCTACCACCTCCAGAATGCAAGTATGATAAAAATATCTACAGAATAATTTCAAGAAAATAATGATGGCAATGGTAACTGTTACACTCTTCAGCATTTGATGTTACTATATTGAGAAACAAGAGTTAAAAGAAATCACATAAAGCTGCACATAAAAACTGAAAGAATATTTTTAAGTTGTGTAACTCTTAAAAAAAAAAACTACACAGATATTTGCAACAACTAACCTGGATTTATAAGATTGGCACTCCTGAACTCCACCTTAGGATTGTCAAATGTATCTAGGTGTTTCTTGTTGAGCCAGGCAGTCTGAGGTGGTGTTTTGTCAACCACCCTTACAGCACACACAAGGTCATTGCTAATCAGATAGTCCACCAAGTTTCTGCCAATAAACCCACAACCTGCAAAAAAAATTCAAAGGTTACTCTACTTTGTAACATAATGTGACATACTACACAACGTAAAGAGATTATTACAATTTATGGAGTCGAGAGATTTGGGCAGCTCTTAACGAGGTTTTGAGAGTCGATCAGGATAAAAATTAGGTGAGAATGGAGCAGCGCCAAAATTCAAGGCCTGGGAAACAGGGGATCCTCGAGATAACCCGCTGACCAGCAACATCGTAAGGCACAATTCCCACTTGCGAAAAACCAGAGTGACCCGGCCGGGGATTGAAACCAGTTCGCCTTGTTGGGAGGCCAGCAAGTCTAACCGCTCAGCCACCGCGGCACCCACAATTTATGGAGGACAGGCACCATTGTTCAAATATATGAAACCACACATAATACACGAAAACATAAAAACACATAGAAACAGCAAAATTTAAGTTCATACTTATTTTAGTAGGAACAAAATTTCATGAAGTTGATAATTATAATTGAAATCAAATATGCTGCCCTTGAATTTAATGTATAAAAGGGTTTGATCACATCCCTAACATTTACTACCAATGTTAATTTTAAAAAGAAATTATTTTTGAAAATTTGATTATAATAACTTTTGTAAATAAATAGTGAAGACAAACATTGTCTCAGATCATTATAAAGTATTAAAAACAAATACTTATGTAACTTGGACCAACAAATGGGAACAAGTATAATTAAAGGTAATTATCCCGAGTAGCGGCTTTTCTGAAGGAAACGTCCTAGACCCACTAAAGTAACATAAATGGGTTCTGCACAGCTTACCTTGTTAATATTCAGGAATAAGTAGGAGCAATTCGCCCGCTTTGTTTACGTCGGAAGCCATGATTTATGGTGAGGTAATGCTTTAGTAACGTGAACAAATGTGCATCGTGCAGTCACCTTATTGGCTGTGGGTCTGT
The DNA here is from genome assembly GCA_002778355.1 of Clitarchus hookeri. Taxonomy (NCBI): domain Eukaryota; kingdom Metazoa; phylum Arthropoda; class Insecta; order Phasmatodea; family Phasmatidae; genus Clitarchus; species Clitarchus hookeri. Next base: position 138,112 of record NQII01001517.1, on the reverse strand, counting down.
AGACGTCATCGTCAGTGAATTCTAGTTGCAGTTGAGATACGAGACAAGTGTGGTTGTGTTGTTGCGGGCATGAGCTGTGACGTCCAAATCCGACAGTGCAAAGGCTTGTGATTTAAGAATGGAGGGTGCAAGAACGAGTGCTTCTGTGCGTAATATTTGCCTATGTGCGGGTGTTACTTGGATGTTTTAGTAGATCGTGGTTTTTTTTGTTGAGTGAGGTAAGGTGCACGACAGTTGAATGGGTCGAGGACAGTGGAATTGTACGCACCGCCTACCTAGGTGAGTTGATTCATGTGCTTCCTGTGTGTTTTACTGTTACTTTAAAATCCTAAAATCCTAGATTAGACGAAAATCAAAAGGTTACACCCTACAATCATAGGTTAGTTTAAAACCCAACAATCCTAGGTTAGTTTAAAAATGTAAAATTCACTCATCGTGGGGTTAGGTTCTGTTAGGTTAGGTGGGCACATATTACGAAATTAGTCATACGTTAATGCCCCTAGTATATTCGTGTTCTGCGTAATTAGTTAGAAATATACCACTTTTCGGGGGCTTTTTTTTTTTTTTTATTTATACAGAAAAGCTGCTACTTTGGATGGTTACCGATATAGGCCCTATAGGTTAGTAAAATTTTTCAGTTATTTAGAATTTTTGTCAAATCCAAAAGGTGACTCAAATTATTAGTCATTGTAGGCAATGGAGTTTCATGTAAAAAAAGAAGGATAATAATGTAGAAAGGCTTTTACCAAAGTTATCTATTTTACATAAATTTTGCATGTTTTACACACAATTTCTCTGAGCTTCATAGCCCTACCTACTATCACATTTCATAGCATGTACTGAAAATATTGTCATGCCTACATAAAATCATATTCAGTGTGATAAGTAATGTTGATACATACCATTTTCTGGAATTTCCTTCACCCTTTTCCAGAAAAGGTGCAATTCTTAACAATTACTAACTACAAAAATAAATTATAAAAATTTCATTAAAAAATTATGACATTTCATTGTCATGATACATATTACTTCACACTACGACTAAACCTAAGTGTTTTTGAGCATTACTGAAAACTACCGATTTCAGTAAACAAAATGGAATTACAGCTTCAAAATATGTTAAATGTACTATAACAGGCAATTTGACAGATGGATAGAGAAATTTCAAAATTATATAAATGGGAACATAATTGCATCTAGTGTGTTAATAGTCATAGGAATGGGATTTGAACTTGTCCCATAATGTTTGGTTCACAGTAAAATGAGCACTTTTGAAAGATCTCTCATACGGAATAATTGTCAATAAATATATTTTATTTTAACCTAAGACGTTAACTTCCGAGTGTGATGGAATGTACATCCCATGTTTATTACTTACATGGCAATATTTATTTAAAAAGATGGTTAAAGGATAAAATATGTCTGAAAAGAAAAAGTAACTAGGGCCTCAAAAGTGCTCACTTTACCGTGAACAGCCTATAATTTAAGTGATCACATTAAATAAATTTCAATGTGGCAATTTTAAGTAGGGATGAGTAAAAAGGGATTAACCACGGCTAATAGAATGTCTTCACACAGAATTACAAGGAGAGGAATGCAAACCCCTTATCCTGGTACCAGCAGAGGAAATGTTTCTTAGCTGAAGGGTCAAAGAACGAGCTAGTCATGCCTCCAGCGGGCTCAGTTGGAAGGAGACCCCGCCACTGATGTAAGTAAAAATTAACTTCACTTATCTTAAGGTTATGAGTATTTAATTTCATATAGTACAACAATTGTATGTCAAAATAAAACTATTTTAAGTCTCATGAAAATTGAATAAACTGTTAGTGCGTAATCACAAGAGAGAGTTTGCTTAGATACGCCACACGCGATTGGCTGTTTAGGATTTCCTTGTCTCGTTGGCTGGTGCGAGCTGAAGGCAGACTGACATGGGTCTCGCGGGAATGCGATACACTAGGACAGACGCCAGTTTGGTGGTGGGGTCATTTCCTCATGATATAGATGATCCAAAAGAATTAATAGCTGTTCAATTATGCATTTGGAAGTACACACAGTTGCAATAATCGTGTATGCTTGTGACTTAGAGTCAGTCAGCAGTGGGAACTGCATCAGAAGGGGCAGAATTAATGGCCAGGTCTAGATAAAAGATGCTGGGAGAAACTCTCTACATAACATCACACATTTTTGCCTAACTGTGTTAAAATTTCTCCATGCACTTCATATAATCATTTGTATTTGAGTATTAACAATTTCACATGGTTGCAGGTGTGAAACCCAACTGTTTCAATGATTTATCATGTTCCTTGATGTCCTACTGCCCAACTGCCATGAACACAAAGCAAAACACACAAATTCACGCAGCCATTTTGCTAACTATTTTATGTTAGTACAGTCGCAGATACTGGGAAGTGCTGTCCATGGCATGTTTGTGGTCCTTTTTGACTTTGACTATGTGAACATTTATATCTGAATAGTGTGTGGTAGGTAGTATTTCTAGGTTGAGTATCAACATATTTGAGCGTGTTCACCAAAAACGCTTGAGTTACGATCAATGTTTAGACTCGTGTTTTCAAGTATTTAGTAGGTATATCACTGTGTTAGTAGGTATATCACTGTGTTACTGTAACTCAACTGGCAATTGACAGTGATAGTTTTACATAGTAATGGCCTGTTACGACATGTATCGGAACGAAGAAATATAAAAAGGTGTAATGTAATGTTAAGAAATTTTTCAGACAGACACATGATTTGAAAGAAGATAAATGAGATACATTGTATAACTCAAAACACCTTTTTATTTACGCAGCATCCACGTGAGAATTTGTGTCGAATGTGCAATGGTTTTATAAATAACGTGGACTGTTCACGTTGCATAGTCATGTGGTGAGTAGGGCCCACTTTTAATATTTTTGTTGCCAAATTTGGTTGTTAGCATGTGGTTGATGTTTGCAAATGTTGGGGCTTTGTACAGACTACCAACAAACTCCAGAAAAGAGAAATCACAAATTTACACCACTCTGCTTCCAGGAGCACAAGCAAAACCAGTACAACAGGCCACACCAATTTACATTTTACAAACATATTTACCAGGCATGTATGAAGCAGGTAATGACATACAAAACAGGTAAATAGGTGGAGCCTTCCATCATTAATTTTGCTCATGCTCCAGGAAGCAGTGGGGTAAGATTTGTGTTATTTTTCTTTTCCAGAGCTGTATGTGGTTGTAGTTTAACATTTCTGCATTTCTTAGTATAAACTCCAAATACAACAATGTGGCTATCCGTGTTTCAAAATCATAGCATACCATTTCCCAGAAATTGTAATAGTTTTTTCAGAATAGCTGTTTTTTTGTCATTACCGATAGATCTACACTTGATGATGTGTCCATGACAGATAGTGTGGTAAAACAATACCTAATTTTAAGATGCTTGTGACATTAGGTTATGTAAGAACCTAATGTTAAGATTAGTAACGATTGAACATGTCTCAAGAGGTGTGTGGACAAACACATATAAGTGGGATTTAAATTAGGTAAATGTAATGGGATTTAAATTAGGTAAATGTAAGAAAGCAAACAAAATGTATTAGAAGTCCCTGAAGAAATACATTTCTAAACTGTAATCAGTAGTTTATATGTGAAACTGGATCCCTCCTATTCAACTGTGAATTCCATATATTTAAGCTATGGTACTTTATCCACCCTTGAACACTAGATTTATGTTCAATGCCAGTGATTCATCCAAAAATCATTCATTAGTTTTTATTTAATTACATGCAATAACTCACACTGAAATCACAATTAATCAAGAATTTTGTTTCAATTATTTATTGTTAAACTGGTAATTATGAAATTAAGATGCTTTTCCTTACACAAAACTAATAAAAATGGTATTGTCAGAATGTGTACATAATGATTCACTACGACCCACATGGATTATCAGAAGTAATCGGTGAGCGTTAGGGCTTCACCCTATATACTGAGCTTATGTTGGTAGAATTGGAAACTTCCTTTTCGGGAAATAAAAGAACATCATCTCCAAGGCCTGAAAACACTTAAGTAAATTCTTTCTTTCGGACACTTGCTACATTCCACAATTTCAATACCATCCATTGTCAACGTTTACAAAAGGAAGCAAATAATGGTGGCTATATTTTTTGCATAATAATAATATTATAATAACCAACACCCACAATTAAGCTACCGCGAGCTCACTCACCTCTCCCCTACCTGACCGAACTCCTCTTCCAGGCCCTTCCTGAACTTTCCAACCCTCCTAGAAGATACCAATAGACTGCCTACCCCACTACGTTCCCCTCCACGCCCTCTGAAGCTTCTCACTGTTGTTTCCTCTCCCTCTAAACACCCCCTTACTTAACTGGCAGCATATCCTTCCCCACCTCTCCCTCTCCATTCACCATCCTTTACATCATGACCATCCTTTCAACTTTCATCCTGTCCTTCAACGAGCTCCACCCCATTTCTTTCATCATCACTGATGGCCTATAGTTCCCTACATCCTTACTATCCTACCCCTGACTTCTCCACCTACACTTCACCCATCTTGCTGCCCTTCTTTGCACCTTCTCTAGCTCTTGCACCTGCACCTCCACGTACGGGTCCCATACTGCTGCCGCATATTGTAACATTGGCTGTACCATTGTACCATATGCGTTCTGCTTCACCTCACTGCTGACTCCCTTCAGAACCCTTTCTAACATACCCAAAGCCCTTCTTCCCTTTGCAACCACCCTCTCTACCTGTTTTTTTCCATCTGAGGTCTCCCGGCAATACAATCCCTAGATACTTACATTCTGCTGCTTCTTCTATCTCTTGCGCCTCCCATCTGTACATGTCCCTGCTTATCACCTTTTTCCTTGTAAACCTCACTACCTTAGTTTTTCTTACATTTATCTTAATTTTATTCTCCANCATACAATACACAATCATCTGCAAACAATCTTATTTTCCCCTAATCACCAAACCCATGTCATTTACCATTATGGTAAACAACAAAGGGCCAAGAATGCTTCCCTGCAGCACCCCTGACATAACCTCTCCTTCCTCCGACATTGCCTCCCCCACTTTCACCCTCTGTCTTGACCCCCTGTGGAAGTCACCAATCCATTCCACTACCCACTCGTCCGGTATCAGCTCATCCACTTTCATCATCAAAATCCCATGGGGCACCTTATCAAATGCATTCGAAGTCTATGAAGCAGGCATCCACCTGCTTCCCTTCATCAGCTGCCTGCACCAGCCCAGCCAGCTGCATCGCACATAAGTATCGTTTTCTGAAACCATGTTGTGACTCCTCCAACCAATTGCTCTTGTTCATAACATTCACCACATAGTGAACCACCTGCCTCTCCATTGCCTTTCCTGTACTCGATGCGAGACTCGCCGGTCTGTAGCTGCCAGACCTCCCTCACTAATCCCCCTGCTTGTGTATTGGAACCACCAACGCATCCCTCGAATCTTGTGGTAAATTACCCTCTCCTAAGGACTTGCAGGGTATGTTGCTATAATAGGTTAGACACGCGACTTACAGCGTGTTGAATCGCAACTTTTCTATCAATTTTCAAACGCATTTGAATTAATAAATAAAAAAACAACATTCCTACAGTTCCTCCACACTGCAAACGCATAGCCCTTCCATTTTCCGACAAAAGTATTATAGGAACTCGTGGCATTGTAATCAATAAACAAAAAAAATCACAATGTTGTTAACATGTTTCCACTACAAAAATCGTTCAAACTTTACTACACAAATGTAATAATAAAAAAATTAAACCTAATACTTTAATAACAAAATTACCTCCCAATACTATCACTCTAGGTTTACTACCGTCGCCCATTGCCGCCATTACTTAGTACAATGACAGGAGGACAAGAAAAAAAAAAAGTAAGAACTGTTCTATGAGGTTGTCCTTTTTTACATTATATATAGTTGTGTATCCTTGTGTTCTACACAGAAGTTGTAGGGCCAAATTGTGCTCTGAGTAGATAGGCTCTTTTGTGAAAAAGCGGTAGTGCCGCTTTTGTTTGGTTAGAAGTGATCATAAGATAATATGTGTGTAAGTGTCAACAACAAAACCATTTTGTGTATAATTTCCGTGCTATATTGTAATTACGAATTTATTAAAATATATGGCGGAATATGTGTTGCATATGATTGTTCCAAATAATATATTTTAATCTGTTTGAAGCTCTTTTGTCGAATTCCAAAGGCTAAAGATATGTAAGTGTGATTCTGTTTCTATACTGATTAATATAATCGAAACTCTGTCGTTCTACAAGAATGAAGATTAAAATGGATATTCAATCTCAAAGAAGAGTACGTGGGTAAGAATAAAAGGTTATTACTATATATTTTCATGCATCCATTCTCATTCTCACTTAGCGTACGTACTACGTAGTAAAGAGAGGGTGTTGTTAAAACATTCAACTTCTACATACAAAAGTAAGGTTGAACTCTCAACAAAACAGAATGTCAGATTGAATAATAAATATATTATTCACACTAAAACTATTAAGTTAATAGCATGAAAAAAAATGGTATTATTTGGTTAATGATTTTAAATTTTACAATGTTCTGTACAAAGTCTACAAAACCAACAATAAAATAATAATGTCGCTTCGAAAAGATACGTTTTTCTTTCAATATCTGCAAATGGAAAACTTACATACGAGCGTGTGTGCATACGTCCATTGCTAAGAGATTGTGAAACTACATTTACAATATGTTAACAGCTTTCAGAAGTGGGTGAGATATAGTGGGAGAGCTGGATGGAAGAAATATTTAGGAATAATGGGTAATTATTAAGTTTAGTGACTTTTCTGAACGACAATTCCTAGACCAACAAAAGTTGTATTAATGGGTTCTGCACAGCTTACCTTGTTCATATTCAAGAGGGTGTAATGTTAAAATAAGTAGAACATATTAAAAATAATTTAACAAAATTGCGAAATGTACTAGCAGTTCGGCAAGTTTGTTACGTCGATCGCCATTACTAATGGCCATGCATTACTGATCTCATGCTACCTAGCGGCCACGGATGTCATTACGAGTTGTACGACAGTATGCCGGTGACCAGCAAGTAGTGCGGTTTGCGTTGAGTAAGGCAATGGAGCGTTCGGTTGCATCGTTCGAATCCTGCCATGGGAAGGCTTGTGATTGAAGAATGGAGGGTACATGTATGAGTGCTTCTGTGCGTGAGAGTCGCCTATGTGGAGGGTTTTGAAGGAACATTTTCGAATTTAAAGAAATAACAATGGTTTGACCACTTTTGTTTTACTTTTAGATAGATCACGGGGTACTGTAAAATGAGGTAAGATGCAACAAATGCACGATGGTAAATGAATTGGACGAGGACAACGATTACTTTCGCTGTCAACTGTCTGTTAGAACCCGTATCGGTAAAAAATACAAGAAGGTGCTTTACAATTTTAGAAAATCATTTCGGCATGAAACGTGGTTTGGAAAAAGTAATTTTTTCAACTCAGATTATTTACAAGATTACTTATTTGTATTTAACTGTTCCACATCCTCTTACCAAATACATTATTTGTATGTAACACATTAGTTTGCCATCAGTAGTAAATTGGTTGTCCTTTTGTCGCGATGTGATGGTTGAATGGTGTATGCGTGAGACAGGGCATAAAATATGGGGAGGTGGGTTTTATCGTGGAAATAGATGAAGCTAAATTCGGTAAATGTAAATATAATAGGTGTCGAAAAGTCCAGAGTCAGTGGGTTTTCGGCGGGATAGAAAGAGTTCTAATACTAATCCCATATTTCTTGTTCCTGTCGTTGACCAAACTAGCACAACGATCCTGAACGTAATCACGCAATACATAGAGCCTGGCACAACAATTATAAGTGGCCGTTGGCGTGCATATAATTGTCTTTCAGAGCGTGGTTATGAGCATCTTCGGGTGAATCATAGCATGAATTTCGTAGATCCCGCTACAGGAGTGAATACCCAAAGAATAGAGCGTGTGTGGCATGATGTGAGGCACAGTCTTTTGCGGTATGGTCGGAGAACACCGCATTTCGTGAGGAACTTGGCGAAGTTTATGTTTCGTCACCGGTACCCCGACGAATGCGAGCATCTTCATCATTAGTTATTCGCTGCTGGACAACTCTATTCACCGTCTACCTAGATGAGTACATTTACAATTGTAACATAACGAAAAACAACTAAGAGTACTGTCTTACTTTAAATAAGATCTTCCTGGTAAATGTTATATATCTATTTTAGTAATTATGCACAACCATTAGCGTAACATATACTTAAATGTAACGTACAATTAACCAGAGTGGTGGTTTTTTCTGAAACAAAGAACTCCTCGCGAAAAGTATGTTTTCACACAATTATGTTAAAACGATTAATGTGTCATTAACACAATATTATGATATATGTTATATGTAATTTTATTTGAGACTGTCTATTGCATATTTGTTTGTTGTACTAAATAAAATCATTACTATTACTTGTTGTTTACCATTGTTGCAAATTTCATTGTTTTAGAGATAGGAGGTAAAATAAGACTGTTTGCAAGATACTACATGATGTATACAAAGGTAGGTAGAGAGAAGAATCTGCAGAATGACATTGATCAAGTGTGGGGGTGAACAGAAAAGAATGAGATCAATGTTAGAAAAACTAAGGTTAGTTAAGTTTACGAGGAAAAGGGTGACGAGCAGGGACATTATGAATGGAGGCAACAGAATATAAGTACCTGGTGGTGGTGTTACAGGGAGATCTTGGGTGGAAGTAGTAGGTTCAGAAAGTTGTGTTCAAGGGTAGAAAAGTACTAGGAATGTTGGGAAAGGAAAGGATGGGTTCTGAAGGGAGTCAGCCTTGAGGTAAAGAAAAAGCTTACTGCAGGTTGATAAGTGTGCTGATGTTGGAATACATGGCTTCAGAATGGGACCCGTATGTGGAAGTGGGAGTTGCACAAGGTACAAAGAAGGGCAGCGAGATGAGTGAAGGGTGAGTGGACAAGGAAAGGGCAGGATGGGGAGGAGAAAAGTAACTTTAACCGATCAGTGATGATGGAGATGGGATGCAGCTCCTTGTAGGTTAGGAGAAGAGTAGAAAGGTTGGTTAGGTTTTATAGGGTTGTGAATAGTAAGGATGGGTGGGGGACATTACTGCATGGCTAACAAAGGGGCTGTACAGAGGACAGATGACAACAGTGGGAAGATTCAGATGGTATGGAGGAGAATGGAGTGTGGAAAGCTCTCCACGCTTGTGAGGTTTGAGGTAGATGAGGGAGTGGAATGTATTACAGGAAGAGTTGAGGAGTGTAAGAGGAGTGACTTTAGAAAAGTCCTGGAGAGGGAAAGAAGGGAGGAATGTGCTTGCCACCAGGTGACATACCAATGGTAAGTTTTTAATTATTATTATTATTACCCATTATTATATCCTTGGTTGTTTCCAGCCCATAGCTGGGTCAGCTTGGTAAAATGCCACCATATTCCTCTGTCTGTACACCATTCTCCCCTTCTGTTTCCTATTCTTCGCCTCTCCTCCTCTCACTCTCAGCCACTTGCTCCACCCATCTCTTCTTTGGTCTTTCTTGCTGCCTTCTTCCATTGAAATTCCGTTCCAACATCCTTCTTGTCAACCTTTCATTTCCCATCCTCTTTATGTGCTCATACCATTTCATTCTTGCCTCCTTTACGATCTCTGCCAGTATCTGTACATTCTTTCCTACCACTTCATTTTGAATTTTTTCACTCCTCATTACTGTCATCATGCCCCTTGCAAATTTCATATCCATTGCTTGTATCTTTCTTTCATATTCTTGTCCACTATCCATGTTTCTGCTCCGTATGGGCACAAAATATTTAATGTACAATACCTGCTTGCATCTTAGTGGCACTTTTTTTTCCATACTAGATCCCTCACACCTGTTCCCTGTTTGCCACTTTTCTTCCTGGAATGTTACCCAGGTATCTGAAGTTATCAACCCACTTCAGCACCAAACCACATAATTTTATTCCCTTCTTGATCATGTCGATTTTCCTACTTATTACCATCACCTGACTTTTCCTGGAACTGAACTTCATCTCACACTTCATCATTCCATGCATCCAGTTGTACCTGTAACTCCACATCTTTTTCGCCCCACACCATCAGATCATCCACAAACACCACAGACTTCATGTTATGTACCCCACAACCATTATAAATATTAAAGGCAATAACACACTCCGCTGCTTCACTCCATTTCTTAGGCAAACCAATAAAGTCTGTCCCTAGTCAGTTCCTACACAACTTTTGTTTTCCTTGTACATTTCCCTAGCTCTGTACTATTTTTGCCTCACTCAGAGCATCCAATACCTTGTTTCTCTTTACACTACTGCAACCTTTCTCCACCAAGTCAATAAAAGTCATCACAAGATGTTTATCATACTTGTAGCTTTTCTCAATTAATTTGTTATTCCAAGGCTTCTCGTCTTGCAGATACATGGACGGGCATGGTGGATTGTCTCTTATGTAAGTATATATTTCTGACCTCCTTGCCTAGTGTACCCTCACAAAGCTGGTTATACTTTCCTGTATAGAAACAGATGAGTGCATCTTAAGTCGAATGTCCCAGAACCTCAGTATTCTCTCTACTATGTTCTCACGAATCCTGGAGTCCCACTCAGTGGCCGACGGACTCCTTTACATGGGGCTTGTTGCTGGATTGTCTAGAGGAAACATTTCCTGGAACCAGGGGTGTTGGAAGGGTGACTCTGCCAAGGGTCGTGTCTCCAGTCTCCCCCAGTGGGGTTTGTCCCTGTCGGCACTACCGAGCCTCCTGGTCCGATAGATGGGTTCCTCTGTGTCCCCTTCCTGCTACTGAGCAGTAGGCTGCAGGATTGGATCATGCTGGTGTCTAAACATGTCCGTCAGATCATAAAAGGCTTGGATGAAGTTCACTGGATGCACAATGTCACTATCAGTATAGGGGATTTGTTTCCAGGCAATCTGGCTGAGGCATCACCCATGCGCTTTGCCTTAGGACATCTAGCACACAGCTGGGCCCAGGCATCCAGGTTGGGTACGGGAATGAGAAGGACCCTTCAACGTGTGAGCAGTGTTTATCCGATGGAGGTGAACACCACAGGTCACTACCAGGCCAGAAATAGGAATTATCAAGAGGAATAATAAAGCATGGGTAGGATGCATTCGTCACCCTAGGAATCTGACCCGAATTTTGAACTGACCACTTGAAATTGGGCAGTGCAAAGCTGCACTTTTGGGGATTCCCAGACCAGTGGGCCTTTATATACAGGACAAAGGGGAACACCATGGGCCAGTACCCATCTGTAAGGGGAAGATCAAAGATTCTGTCCAAAATTCACTGTTCGCGGAATTGCCCCGTTGTTGGCACTGGCCACGCCAACATGCGACTGGGCAGTGTCAATTCCTGAAGTGATGATTCCCAGATGAGAGAGCCATGTATACCCACAGGAGGAGAACACCACAGGCTGGAATTCATCTGTAAGGGCAATACTAGGAAGGGGGTTACTTATACTGAAAGAATAATGCCTCGTGAAGCAATTGCTACTGAAATACACAAACCATTTAGGAAAAAGCTTAGAAGAAGACAAGTACAACTGTTTGGAATTCGTGACTGGTATCAGGCAGATTTGGTTGAAATGATACCTTATGCTTCTGTAAATAAAGGTTTCCGGTACCTGTTAACAGTTATTGACTGTTAAGTAAATTCGCGTGGGTATACCTTTCAGACGGAAAACAGGTAAAGATGTGGCCAAGGCCTCACCGAAAAATTTACAAACGGACTTAGGTAAGGAACAGAAAAATATTAATCATTATAGTACATTTAGCGAAAAAAAAAGCTTCCATTGTGGAGCGTTTCAATAGAACTCTGTGTGGCGCACATTTTCAGCACGACAGAGTTATACCTGGCAGGATATTCTACCCCGATTAATTAATAATTACAATACTAGGAAACATAGAACAATTCGTATGCGTCCTGTGGATGTAAAAGACAATTCGCTGTTATCAACAGTGTTTAGGAATAAACAATATCTAGATTCAAGTATGCAGAAAGCTAAAGTAGGCGATTATATACGCATTTCACGTCTTAAAAATGTTTTCTCTAAAAGTTACTACCCAAATTGGACTCTGGAAATATTCTGTGTTGCAAAGATCCGACATTACAAGCCTCGAACATATGTACTCGAAGATTTAAATGGTGAGCAGATAAAAGGTTCTTTTTACGAGCAGGAAAACATGCCTTCTAAATATCCACACTTATTTAGTCAAGAAAGTAGTTCGTACTAATAATAATAATGACATGGTGCTCGTAAAATGGCTTGGTTTTGATCAGCGATACAACTCATGGATACCTGTAGACGATCTCCGTTAAAAAAAAAAAGCCCCTGCAGACAAGGCCTTAATTTTTGCTGGCACATGGTCGGACGAAGGGGAGCGATCTCCTGAAGGGTCGCTCGCAGCCGCCACTTGCCATGAGGGACAGGGGCCTCATAATAGGGGGGCTGCTGAAAAGCGCGATGGCCGACTGTGGTGGTAGTGGCAGAGGGGGAGAGAGAGAACTGGCTGGCATCCCCTCTCGCAGTGAAAGGTCCCTTGTGGTACAAAGGTTGTTACTATAAAATAGGTACACTAAAGCAAGCAATCACCAGTGTCACATTATGCACCGTGGAAGGAGGGCCGCCAAGAAAGGGACTGGTATTGTTAATAGAATAATTTAAAAATCTTCCTTTTGAAGCCCACTTACCTGGTTACAAGTTTTGGGGTCCTGGAACACGATTAGCATGCAGACTCCAACGTGGGGACGCACCTATAAATACACTAGATGCAGCCTGTAAGACGCACAATATTTCGTACGCTGAGAGTGATAATTTGGCCGATAGTCACGCAGCTGACACAATCCTTGCGAATAAGGCCAAGGCTATAGTTAAAACACCAAACACGAAATTCGGCGAGCGATTAGCTGCGTGGACAGTAGGAAAAATAATGAAGGCGAAAGTTAAGCGCGGAATGGGTATCAGATTTAGACGCCGTACAGTTAAGAAGTATAAGAACAGGTGTAGAAAGTTAAGCGCTGAGGTATACTTCCGTTTTTGCTGCCTGCAATAGGACTTTTGGATCGCTGATAGGCGGAGCTAGCGAGATAGCGCGAGCTGTGAAAAGTGATAAAGAGGGAAATAAACAATTGGCAGAACAATTCCGGCATAATAAGCAGATGGAAATTCTAGCCGCCGCAAAAGAAAACACGGGAAAAGGTCTATTCTTGAAGCCGTATCGCGGCGGCGGCAGGCGACGACGACGAAAGTCCTAAGGGGACTGCCTGACCGGCCGCTGACAAACATTGATTTGCATAAATTTTCACAAAAATTAAAAATACATGATTTCCGTAAAGTGTTTATGCGAGATACACTTCCACCACGGCCGAAAAAATCAGGATGTGGCATAGTAAATTTAGATACGAGTTTGGGGTCAGGCACACACTGGACTGCTTATACAAAAGACGGGAACAGAGTTGAATATTACGATAGCTTCGGCAACTTAAGGGCTCCACCAGAACTGAAAAAATATTTTAAAGGCAGTAGAATTTATTATAACCACGAGAGAGAACAGCGACCGCAGGACTGGAATTGCGGCCATTTATGCCTACGTTATTTGACGTCTGCACAATACTACTAAGGCGTCAGTTATGTCTATCACCTTGATTGTGACAGGCAATTCGTCGGAATTACGGCCAGTGCATTTTCCGCCACTAAGCCTGGCAGGAGAGTGGTCTATTGCCGTGATAGATTTTCAAACATATTTTTCAGTACCTAACATTGATGGTTATAATAGCATGTTTCGATATATTAAGGCAGACGGTAAAAGGGTTGAAGTGCTTATCCCTAATGGGTCGTACGAGATTGATGATCTATCTGATTATCTTAAACGGGAGCTGGAACCAGATGTGACTTTACTACTGCGTGGAAATTCTAATACTCAACACAGCGAGATGAAGTGTAGTGTTCAGGTAGACTTCTCGAAAAGTGATACTCTCGCTGCCATGCTGGGATTTGAAAATGTGAAATACGTGGCAAATAAAACTCATGTATCTACCTTGCCGGTAAACATTTTTCCCGTTAATGTTATCAGATTAAACTGTAATTTAGTTAGCGGTTCGTATCTCAACGGTAAACCAAGCCAGACATTACACAAATTCTCTGCAAACGTGCCGCCAGGATTTAAACTCGTGAGTGTGCCAACAACGTCCATATATGTCCCAGTCGCGATAGAGACGTACAGGAAGTAATTGTTTCCATAGTAGACCAAGAAAGTAGTTTGATTAATTTTCGAGGCGAGGAAATAACAGTGTGTTAACATTTGTAGAAAGATGTGGCTGAAAATTAAGCATATTAAAGTGAATAAAGGGGGGTATCGCACCACACCTAAAGTAAATACGAGGCAGGCACGCATTCCGCTAACATCTGAAAACGTTCGTTTCCTTACACGATTAGCTTTAACGGTCAAGAGTAAGTATGGACGTGGAAATATAATACGTAAGCAAGCCGGTAGGATACGAAGACGCAATTACCAAGACGGAAATACACACTTATTCACCCTACCTGCCAGGGCCGTACGTGGCATCGTCCGAGGTGCGAATTCCCGTACAAAACCAAGATATATACACGGCGCCATGTAATTCTTATTTGCGTTTTTGAGGGACGCTGACAAGGGTGGTTAATGCGCTTCCAGCAACAACTAAAATCATTAGAATCGGTATACTTCAATTCATAGGAGATTATATTAATCATGTGAACGGGTGTGAAGTAGATGGCACTCGTGATGTTGGAATCACAGAAACGATAAAGAATTACTTTCATTAACGCATAACCAACTACCGGCTGCCAAAATTGTCGGCTGGGGAATCGAGGAAGATTTTAAGGTTCCTGTCTATGCTAATGGGAAATTTGAAGTATATATTCCTCTCGCTATGCTGTTAGGCTTCGCTGAAGACCATAGGCACATAATCATTATTTCCAAGCAGGAGATCGTTATGCAAATGGCCAACTCTCAAACGAATGCACTCCAGGACACTGGCGCAGAAGCAGCTACACTTGCAATACTTTCTATTGACTGGTTACTGCCGCATGTACAAGTGAACATGACGGAACGCATAAAATTTTTGAAATATGCCGAAAAAGGCAGGAACGTAGATATGGCGTTTCGTACTTGGAGTTTAGAAACTTATCCTAACGTACCGAGCTCTGTAAGTGTAAATTGGAACGTGAAAACGAGTTTTACAAGTGAGAAACCGAGGTATATAATTGTGGCGTTTCAAGCCGGTAAACGAAACATAATTAATGACTATTCGACATTCGACCACGTTAAGGTTTTCCTAAATTCTGAAGTGTGCCCCTAAGGAGATTTAAATATTGATTTCGCGAACGGCTCTTATATGGTACCCTACCAAATGTACGCAGATTTCCAGTGTTCGTACTATGGTCAAACACAAGCTCCCATTCTTGAGCCGAACAAAGACATGCACACGGCCCCGTTCCTCGTGTTTGACGTTAGCAAGCAAGATGAGCATTTAAAATCCGGCGTTGTAGACTGCAGAATTGAATTAACTGCCGCTGAAAATTTCCCCGTATTCACCCAGGCCTATGACTTAATACTGCACGATCGACTGGTCACATATAATGTACGTGACAGGGTA
This sequence comes from Clitarchus hookeri, assembly GCA_002778355.1. Lineage (NCBI taxonomy): Eukaryota > Metazoa > Arthropoda > Insecta > Phasmatodea > Phasmatidae > Clitarchus > Clitarchus hookeri. Next base: position 122,400 of record NQII01001517.1, on the reverse strand, counting down.
GTTAAAATACTAACGTAGATTGCAACTATAGTACATTCTCTCCCGTGAACTACAGCACAAACGTCATAATGGGTTTTATTATTAAACGTATTTGTGTGGCATACGATGATGACAGCATAGAGACGTATACATTCAGACCGCCGTGCCCATGGTATGAGCTGGACGTGAAAAGCAAAGTAACGAACATTTGACTGGAAAAACGTTACCACGGCATCAATTGGGGTGAGGGCGATTTGAAATACACAGAAGCACACAATGTACTTGTTGCCGCACTAAGTAACAACAATGTCACAGTCTTTGTGGCCGGGCCAGAGCAGAAACGCCAATTATTGCAACACCGCCACTAAAATCTGCGGTCTACAAACCGAGTGGGGATGTCCGTCATTTAAAAGGTTGAGAGAGAAATATACAGGCCTGTTAGAACATGCATGTGACACGTGTATGCGTAAACTTGTATGCTCTTGTCTTAATGCATTGTTGTTTAAGTCATGGCATTTGTCGGACCACACCGAAGGCAAAAACAAAATTCCAACACCACCAGCCATTATAAATAATCCATCTATCGAGGCAAATAACTTTAGTACTGATCCACAGCTCATCATGGAAGGTATAATCTCCAAGCTGAATGGGTCAGTTCGATATATACCACTGTCAGAGCTCGTCATCGGCAAGGTATACATGGCATCAGATTTTCACTGCAGAGTCGGTATACAGTAAATGTGTAACATGTATGTTAGACAATGAGATGCGTGTCCGGCTGCCTAAGCGCTATGCCTAACTCATTTCAGATGACGACATGGTCAGGCTTAATGCTGCAACAGTACGATTCAGCTATGGTGGCATCAAGTCTAGTAACAATGGGAGATCAATGAACGTCGTAGAATTTTCGTAAAATGGCTAGCATAGTGTGTAATTTCAACCCGCTAGCCACGTATGAGGGCGACGTTACTGTAGGATACAGACGCGTACATTTCAAACCGCCCGGCCAACCGTCGCAGGTAGAATCATGTAATGGACTTGAACACTGGGCCTGTCGTGTCAATGAGGGTAGTTTTCGCTCGGTACTGTGTAATGTAATGTCGTGTGGCGTATATCACCTAAGACCTGGTATGAAGCTGCCTTGTTCACTCAGTACTATGAAATCATGCGAAGAGTACATATGCCATGTATGGTTTACTCGCACAATTGCGTATGAACTTTGCAATGTCAACACTGGTAGTGTAATTACCCGCTGGCCTGAGTGCTGCACCGGGGACCGCCGTACAACATACATGAAGAGAGGCACAGTTACGTGGACTACAATGTGTTCTCCGTCATCATGCGAGGTGTACGGTGCTGCAATATAAGAAGAGAGACGTGCAGAGCTGCAGTAGTGTTTCGTTGAGAAGAGAACTAACATCATCATCATCATGTTTAACCTTCGTGAGTGTTTGAAATTTCTGCCGGAAGCCGTGAACATGTACGATAACTACTTTATCGGATACAGCAGAGTTGTGTTTAAACCAAGAATTGAACACGAGCAAGTACAAATATGTGACTCTGAACATCATTTTTGGGGTTATCAGGACGCTTGCGATAACTTTTATTATGAAATTCGCCCCTGCTACAAGTTCGATCAGTGCCCTGTCTACAATNACTTTTATTATGAAATTCGCCCTTGCTACAATTTCGATCAGTGCCCCGTCTACAATCTCCGACCCCAGAGTGTGCTACCTGAAAATGGACGTATTGTCGCAGTAAGTACAGATGTGAAGACATTACAGAACTACGCACCGAGAACAAGAAGGTGAAATTTACCTTGCGAGAAGTTGATACTGGAGCAACTTACAGCTGGACCGAAGAATGTACAGGCCACATACATACAATCACGCTGGGAGAATGCGGTACAACATATGTTCTACCCTGTGCCGATAAGGTATGTTGCGTCTTCAATTGAAAACTATAAGTGAAGGTGAGTAAAACCAGTTACAACAAGAACATGGGCGATGACGGAAAAGATATCGCCAGCAGCACGAAGGCAGAGGACGAAATAATATGTCATAGCAAGTGTAAATGTTGTAAGATAATGTACGACATTTATGCCCGTATACGACAATTATTGTTCAAGAACCACTGACGTCATGCTGGAGACGTATGGCTGCTATATAAGCTGTGTCTCCCCCGCCAGTCAACACCAGTGAGCTCAAGATGAACGTGCCATTTCGCCCAGAGACTGTCTACAGCAGTGTGACGCCTGGCAACAACTGTATAACCTATGTCTGTGATGGCGAGTCAAGAACATACAGCGAGCAGTGCGACGGTATAGCACATTGGTTACTTGTGCACAACCCAACATCGACGTACGAGCAATGTCAGCAGATGGTCGAATGCAATATTCTGGGAAGATGTGTCGTTAAGTATATGTGAACAGACACTCCCCTGCCATGTGGGCCGGATGAAGTTATAAACTCACACTTTATTGCAAGATGCAATAAGAGTTTACCTTCCGCAAGAACCTTTGGTGCTGCCCACCAACTCTGCTGTGATATTACTAAGGAGGACGTCCAGCTGCCTGCCGATGTTAAACGCAAGAACCCCCTGGGTCCAGACGAAGTTATAACTCACGATTTATTGCAAGATACAATAAGAGTTTGCCTTCCGCAAGAATCTTTGGCTGAACCTGCTGTGATTGACATTACTAAGGAGGACGACGCCCAGCTGCCTGTCAATGTCAAACGCAAGAGGTCTACCGTTGTGACACGCAAGAGGTCTGCCGCAGTCAAACGCAAGAACGCCCTGGGTCCAGACGAAGTTATAACTCTCGATTTATTGCAAGATGCAATAAAAGGTTGCCTTCCGCAAGAACCTTTGGCTGAACCTGCCGTGATTGACATTACTAAGGAGTAGGAGGATGTCCAGCTGCCTGTCAATGTCAAACGCAAGAAGTCTACCGCCTCCAGACGTGAGAAGCCTGCCGGCGCCGCCAAGTTCCCGACTTTGCGTCGCAGCATACCACCTCATCGCAGAACATCTCGTAAGAAGAACACAACATGTCTGAATTGTGACAATACATAGCTTCAGGATGCGAGCAAATTATCTGTTGCTGATAGAAAGACATTACTACTGCATCTATTCACTACTCTGCTTGCAAAGGTATAGTAAAAAAAATGTTTTAATTGGAAACTTATTGTATGCTGCAATTACTGAGCTTACAAAGTATAGTGACAATTAAAACATGTTTTAATTGTTTATATATTTAATTGGTATAATGTGTAAAAAAAAATGTTTTAATTGTTATAAGCCATTGGTATATTGAAAAAAATGTTTTAATTGCTGTAGCTACTCAGCTTGCAAAAAAGTATAGAGAAAAAACGGTTTTAATTGTATTTTGCTATCTTGATGTATGCAGCAAACTACTACTCTGCTTTCAAAAAAATGTTTTAATTGTATATATTTAACTGCTATCTTGATGTGTGTAAATTCTCTTGTGTGTGTAATGGTCATGATTGACGAGAGTGTGCCGTATGTATTGGACATGATTGTCGAGTAAATGAATATCTTAATGTAAAAAAATTTCTATAATATATATATGTCATGAAAATTCTTAGTGTCTTATTTCTGTTGGTTATCACACACAGCCCATACTAAACCATGCTAGTATATTAAAAGCAAAAAAAAAAAAAAAAAAAAAAAAAAACACTACTGCAATGATATGTCTTTGTAAAGACATTACATGATGGAGCACATATGCTTGTCGTATCGCACTGGAGGGGACGCGCCTCCGCAGCTGCTGCTCTAACACACTCCCCCTTGTTTGAGAAAGGGTATAAATACCCCCTCCCACTGCCACCACACTCAATAGTGCCTAGGCGTCTGTGCGAAAAGGATCTCGCTGCTGCTCAACTAGCGTCGGCACGATTGTCAGCATACTGCCTGCACAATGATGTGTATCGAGTGTGTACACCTGCAGAAGAGAGTATTGGGGCCAATTCTCTACGCAACTTCTCGCCTCTTTAGAGGTAAGTGTGTTTCGACTGCTGGTGAGTATTAACATTTGTGAAGGCATCACCCACAGCTAGTACTTTATTTAATTTCCTCTAGGGCTTTTCTAGGACTGCGAATATAACTTTATAATACTTAATTCCGGGTGTGCCGAACCTAGGGTTTAGTTTCATCTAGGTTTTTTTTCTGGGACTGCGGATATCAGTACTTAATTCTAGTAATTGAGAGGCTTGTATTTACTTGCGTGCTGCGTATATATAACTTTGCATTGTTTTTACACACATTCAATTAATATTCTCTCGCCGTCCCTTGTAGATCTGTTTACATTCAGTTCGTGCCTTGCTGACACAGTGTTAAAGTATTAGATGATGTTATTAAAAGCAGCACCTATATTTTTGCAAACTATCCGCCCTTTTTTTTCTCTCTGTTTCTCGTAGGATACCACCTGGGTCTGGGCTGCCTGCAACGTACCGCAGAATATATTACCACTGTTCCTGCCACGTACCGCAGAGATATATATATATATATATATTAGCACTACCACTGCTATAATGGAATCATCATCACCTAATTCGCCAGCATCACCATCGTTGTTTCCATCCACTTCTGCATTGCTTAACCCCCTTCTGCTCCCATGATATGCAGACCCGCACTACAGTGTGGTTTTTGCGCCCGGGTGTTAACGGTCCGCTGGAATGGATTACATCACGAGCATAATTGCTCCCTAAATCCATTCCGGCAGCCTGCCTCACATCTTTGCGATAGGTGCGGCTGTCCCTTCAACTGACTTGACAAGCTTGCCGAACATAATTTAACATGTACAGGACTGATCAGACAGGCCATTTTGCTCAACTGTACGTTTGTAATGAGGGCTTTACACAATCTTGTCATGTCCGGCATCATGAACGTACTTGTTGGGCGAACCCTGCTGCCCCTTCAAGGGCATGTGGGAATTGCGGCCGGCAGTTCACCAGGACCGATAGGCTTCGTGCGCATAGCTCTAAGTGTACTGGTGGTGCTGCCACATCAACCTCCCGGTCGGCAAAGTGGGCCCGAGTTACAAGTCCGCAGCAGACTCATAACGTTCCTGCTCTTGCGGGCGTAGGTAGCTCTCGCCGAGGGTCCATTGACACTGGGGCTGGCGAGAGCAACTCGTATGGCTTTGTGGAGGTTGAAAGCGCATTTAGAGGTGTAATGAAAACATACATCTCTGAGAATACTTCGAGGGTAGCCATTGACATTTGCGACTACCTCGAGGTAATGAAACCTAATATCATTGACCAATTACAGCAGGAAATCGAGACACAGGGGGCGGTCAAGTTTAATATATTTCTAGAGTGTGTATACTGGAAACCAGAACCGCACAAGAATGAAGATGATCGTCGTGCATTTAAGACGAAAAACGTGCCTCTCTTTAACGTAGCCGACATAGAGGCGGCTGTGTCGGCTGCCATTGCAAATATCTGCATTGAGGAGACTGACTATATGGGGAAGGGTAGCAGCTGGACTCTCACTGCCGTGAAAAGAGTCCAGTTACACGTAAAGAAGCTCAACCCTCTTAGGACCTCCTCGTATATCCCATTGCCTATTGATTTTGCAGAGAAAGGCGCAATTATCAACCCGCACAACATCAACGACTAACAGTGTTTCAAATGGATTATACTGGCACGTTTTGTAGAGGGGAGGGATCGGCAGTGTGTCAACAAGTGATACACTGAGCTTGAAACACGCTTCGATTTTTCAACAGTAGATTTTCCCACCCCTCTACATCAAATACAGGCTTTTGAGAAAGTCAATCCGGGGGTCAGCACTAACATATACACACTTGAGGAGAATACAAAAATCGTGCCAGTACGGGTGACAGATGTAGAACTGGCCCAACACTTTGATTTGCTGCTTCTCACCACAGCAGAGGATGACCAGAACTCGCATTATTGCTACATCTCGAATTTATCGCGACTGGTACGCTCCCAGGTGACGTCATGTCATGGTTGTGTTAATGTCTGTAAACATTGTTTTAAAACATACGATAATGAACCACATGTTAGAGGGCTGACAGGTGCCGAAACTCTGGCTGAGCATAGGAGGTATTGCAATACCCATGCTGCTGTTCGTGCAGACATGCCACAGCTGGACAGGTGCGGCAGGCCGCCTGTGCTCAAATTAAAAAATTACCAGAACGGCAACAAGGTGCCTATTGTAGTGTATGCAGACTTCGATGCCATGCTGTATAAACATATCAGCCGAACCTGGATGCATCCTACACATATAGGTAATAAAAACATGAGCCCTATTCATATGGCATATACGTTAAGGTTGATAATTCAACTATCCCCGCCTATAAGACAACCAGCCTACTCTCGCATGTTTACAAGGGCGAAGGTGCGTCGAAACACTTTATGGAAGAGGTGGTTAGGATAGGACACCTGGTTAAAGACATATATAGCCAGTCTGAACCTATGCGTCCACTAACACATGCGGAACAGGCTGACTATGCTTTAGCCACTACCTGCTGCCACTGTTCTGGCATGTTCTCCGTCAAAAACCAAAAGGTGCCTGACCATGACCATTTTACTGGTAGTTTTATTGGGGTGTCTTGTAATAACTGCAACAAGCTTCGTCGCCGGCCCCAGAGACTACTGATACTCTTCCATAATTTAACGTTTGATGCCAATTTCGTAATTAAGCAGCTAGGATATGATACCCAGGACATATTTATTATTCCGCATAGCGAGGAGAAACTTATCACCTTCAGTAAGAGTTTGGGCGATAAGTTCACTATACAGTTAATTGATATGTATAGGTTCATGTCTGCCAGCCTGGCAACTATCGCTAAGAATCTGCCGTCCGGTGGATTCAACACAACGTCTCGTTTCTTCACGGTAGAGCGCGAGCTAGAGCTGGTAACCCGGAAATGCGTCTTCCCGTACGATTATGTTAGCTCATGGGAGAAGCTCGCCGAACCTCAATTACCAGCTATAGAGTCATTCTGCAATAGGCTTACTGGGAGGGGGGAGGGGGGGAATGTCAGTGCCGAGGACTACCAGCACGCACAAACCGTCTGGTCTGTGTTCGGATGTCGTACCCTCCACGACTATTCTGAGCTCTACTTGAAGACAGATGTGCTGATTCTGTGCGACGTCTTCGAGAATTTCTGGGGGCTCTGTCTACGCACATACAGTCTCGACTGTGTGTGCTATGTCAGTGCTCCCGGGTTCTCGTTTGACGCAATGTTGCGCAAGACACAGGTGGAATTAGATTTGCTCTGCGACTATGACATGCACCTGTTTATTGAGGCAGGCATACAGGGAGGGGTGGCTCAATGTGTTAAGTGGCACGCAGTTGCCAATAATAGGCATATACCAGATACGTATGATGCCGACAAGCCATCTACCTACCTGCAGTATGTAGATGCTAATAACTTATGCGGTTAGGCGATGTCTCTGCCGCTCCCATATGCTGGTTTCGAATGGACCGCCACGAACATCGATGTGATGAGCGTGCCGGACGACGGATATGTCGGCTACATACTGGAGGTAGACGTAGAATACCCTTGCGCTCTTCACGAAGCGCATATGGATCTTCCATTCTTGCCAATGAACGAGTGTCCCCCAGGGTCCAAACAAACGAAACTCATGACGACACTGGAGAGCAAGCTTCATTATATTATGCATTGCGTTACTTTGAAGCAAGCATTGGGTCATGGGTTATGGCTGAAGGCTGTTCACCGAGTCCTTCAATTCCTGCAGAAGCCATGGCTTAAAACCTATATACATTTGAATACGGAGAAACGTCAGGCTGCCACGAACGCTTTCGAGAAGGACTTTTACAAATTAATGAATAATGCAACATACGGCAAACTTATGGAAAATAAGTGCAAACGACAGAGTATGGAACTCGTGTGTAGGGAAGTTCGGGCGAAGAAGCTCATTGCAAAACCTGCGTTTAAATGCAGGACTATTTACGATGAGTCATTGTCCCTAGTCAAATTATGCCAAGATAGCATTGTGTTTGACAAGCCCATATATGCTGGGTTTGCAGTACTCGACCTGTCAAAGACACTTATGTACAAGTTTTACTACGATGTAATGCGAGCGCGGTATGGGGGCACCTCCTTTACATGGATACTGATAGCTTTGTAATGGAGATTGCCAGCCCTGACTTCTACAGTGAACTCACCATTAACCCTACGCTTATGTCGGAGTTCGACACCAGCGCCTACCCGACCACTCATCTTTATTACTCACCTACCAATTCTAAGGTGATTGGGAAGTTCTAGGATGAATGTGCGGGTGACGAAGTGGTTGAGTTTGTCGGGTTGAGGGCGAAACTGTATGCACACCGATGCCTGAATACGGCAGTGAAGCACGCGAAGGGGATACAAGGGTGCGTGGTTGACAAGACGATAACGTTAGACGATTATCGGCGCATCCTTTCGGCCCAGCGCAGCATGAGAGTACAGGTCGCAGGTATTAGGCCGTACCATCACACAGTATATACAGAGCAATCAACCAAACTGGCTCTTTCGTGGATGGACGATAAGCGGAAAGTCCTGGATGATGGCATACATACCGTTCCCTATGGCTATCAGGCCTAATACGAAAAACAGCTGTGTTGGCAGAGAGAGTGCTTATTCTCCCGGCATGTACTGTAGCACGAACAGACGTATTCGTATTCCGCCTGTCAGGTGCATGGCCGAGGGTTTTGGTAGTCATATTTCTCGATATGCATGCTGTAGCACATGCAAGTGTGTTGCAGGCTTGCCAGGTATGCTGGCTGATAGTCTACTGTAGCTCGTTCAAGAGGCAAGTTCCTAACATTGTCAGGTAGATTATCGGTTTTTATTCCTGCAGTATACCGGAGCACATGCAAGCCTGGAGGGCTTGTCAGGTATACAAACATTGGTCCGCGCAGTCTGATTCAGTGTACTATAGCTCATGCAAGCGTTGCAATCTTCGACTTGTCAGGTATACTGGGTGGTAGCATGCAAGTAGTACATGTTTTTTTTTACTGAGGTGTACTGGAGCACACACAAGTATAATCCATTCACGGTATCTTCGATACTTTTGAAAAGAACCTTTGAAAAATCACCCTAGGAGTTACATGCTCAATTGGTTATAAAAAAATTGTATATGGAAAAAGGTTTTGCCTTGCTTTTAGCACTAAAGCACTATATAAATTGGTTGTTTTAAGTTTTAAGTATATTTTTCAATAAATTATAATAATTTGTTAAAAGTCCGTACGAATTAACAACGGATTTTTAAGGGACATGTTGTTTATAGCTGAAAAGAAATAGTTCGTAGGTTAAATATTAATATGTATAAATTTAATGCCGTAATTGTAAAGTTAATATTGCTAAACTATATATTTACATTTTCACGTAGCACTCATGGGTAAAGATTTCACTGTTATTAATTGAAATTAAATAAATTTCAGTGTCTGTCCAGCGGACTCATACACTACATCTTGTCCGTTTGGGCACTTTTTTTTTTTTCAGAAGTATAACCACGCCATATTGGATATTGGAGACGCTGAATTGTGGTTATAAAACTGACGTAAGACATTCTTTCTACTTATAAGATAATTCTAGGTTAAGATGTAATTTTAGTATTAGCGTTGTTATTTCTGCAGTTTTTTAAATAAACGTGCAAAATATAGAAAGGCATTTGAATATTTCCGTTACGTTATTCCCTTCGCAATCCTTAACACAAAAAAATATTTTAAAAGAGTCAAAAGGAATCGATTTTGGGTCAATAACTGATAATCAATTATTTTCGAAAGTTTTTGTGGAGCGTAAGAGATAGCAGCACATTAGCGTTGGCTTACACGTATTTCTCTTATATCGTCTTTGCGCCGNTTTGTGGAGCGTAAGAGATAGCAGCACATTAGCGTTGGCTTACACGTATTTCTCTTATATCGTCTTTGCGCCGCACATAGTGTTGTTTTGATGTTGTGGCAGTGAAGTGAGACAATTTCTTGACGGAAAAGCGATGTACCTACATCGCAGGTTTCAAAATGAAAGTGATTTTGTTCTCTGAAGAGTTTGGNTGGAAATCGAGCCGCGGGCCATGAATTCGTAGTAAATGAAACGTTAGTGCGGGGCTGGAGGAATTTTTCTCACTTAAAGGTCGCACCCCGAGTTTTCAATAAATTTTTTTTNAAGCGATGTACCTACATCGCAGGTTTCAAAATGAAAGTGATTTTGTTCTCTGAAGAGTTTGGAAATCGAGCCGCGGGACATGAATTCGTAGTAAATGAAACGTTAGTGCGGGGCTGGAGGAATTTTTCTCACTTAAAGGTCGCACCCCGAGTTTTCAATAAATTTTTTTAAATAAAATGTGCGACTTATGTGCGATAAAATAGAATAAATGGTACCCATTTATCAGAGTGAAATCTTTAACCTAAGTGCTACTTCCAAAAGTTTATTATGTAAAATTTAACTTTTTCCTTACACCAAATATGTAAATAAATCTTAATACAATAAGTAAACTTTAATTAAATTATATAATTAACAGTTTCAATATATACTTCAATCTACCTTTTTGTATGTATAACAATATTTTGCTAAATTGATTAGCATTTTTTAGACATCTGGAGAATTTTATTTAAGTATATGACAGTTAAGATTTACATGGCATTGTTTCTCTTCAAAAATAAATTTTGGTAGTTCCCACATGGACACTGTTAACAAAATATTTGACAGTTCCCACATGGCACTGTTTGTTTACAAAACATTTGACAGGTGTCACATGGCAATGTTTTGTATACATACTGTGGAAGGATACATAATCGGCTCCCTGAAAGTAGATCTTTAGCAGGGCTTCAGAAAATCTTGAAGTTACCGTGAATACATTATATCTCAGGCAAGAAACAAACTTACAATACAAAGTCAAGACATTATATGATATCGCAATTTATTAAAAACCGTTACACATGTTCAAATTATTTTTCACTGAATATTTTATTTACTAGATCTTCAGCTGGCACATAATAATATATTCCACTTGCTGTATCAACAGAAAAGTACTTCAGCCAAGAACATATGTATAATATGAGTTACGAAAAACAACAAAATCGCCCCCAGGTGTTTATATCGCCCCACAAAATTGGAACAAACAAAAATAATGCACAGTACAATTTATCATACGACATGTAGCGGAAGTGCCAGGATATATTAATTTATTTATTCAGTGCACTGCTAACCATGTTATATAAATTCCTTAACCTCGTGTAAATTTCCCAAGATATTTCCCTGACTTTTTCAGGTTTTCCCTCTTTTTCCTGACCCCGGTAACTCTGAAAATGCTTGGGATTATGATGCAAGGGTTTGCCATGTCCGGTTGGGTAGACAAAAAGAATTTTCCCCGTGAATGTATATCAAAATATATTTTTTTACTGCTTTGCTATTTATTACCATTATTTTCAAGAACACAAACAATTATTTTATTTATATTTCTAAAAAATATAAGTTGTATTACAGGTCCAGGCAAATTTGTAATATTACTAATATACAGTATGTCTTGTAGGTCTGCTTAGTAAGTCGCCAAATTGTTTACAAGAAACATTTTGTTGTTCTACAGAAGATAATTTTGGCATCATGACGATCAACAATTTTACTTCCCAAAGTACAAAAATGATTCTCGCTGAGAAGAAGAAAGGCAGATTTCACTGTATCGTGGCATTTCGTTATACAATGTTTTACGTGCCTAGCTAACCCGTGCATTTCTTGTTATTTTATAAGGTCGCTAGAACCATGTTCACCATATGTGATTACGATCTGTGTGAAGTGGGGCAAACACAATCAACATTTTGTTTGAATAAATTCTTCTCATAATTAACTGTAAAGACTTCAGTCATAATATTTTTGTAGAATGAAATTGATTTCATTTTAAACAGACATCACACTAGTCGTTTGTTCTTTGTTTGTAATATTCTGTGGGAGATATACATCAAAGATCTAATAATAATGACGAAAATTCAGTTATTAAGCTCGGAGATTTAAAAATAAAATACAGAAACCGGTTTTTATGGAAAAGTACGTTGTAGAGCTGCTCCAACGGCACACTTTAAATCTGAATTCATGATTTCAATCAGTAGAATTATTTTACTGAATATTTAGTTACTGAGCTATTGTCTACCGGTGAGTCAGTATAAGCCGCTGAGGTTTTCTGGAAGGACAGTGCAATTTACAAAGAATTAGCAAATAATAACTGTTTAAAAAGTAATGCCACCAACTGAAATGGTCACTAGAATTTTTTTTATACAGGTGGGGCAGTTTCAACAAATACGCAGTCAGTTTCAGTGATTTGGAGCAGTTTTACGTGTTTCGATTTAAAGGTTGCAGTTAATAACTTGGAGACCAGAAAATTTGTTTTCACGTGACTTACCACCCAGAGACAAGGCTGCAGTAGCTTCCGTGGACAAGAGCTTATTTCTTACCACATCAAATGCAGTATTTGCCAGGTGATGAGATTCTTAGCCGTGGCTTGGGTCATCTTTTCATTGCCTTATTTCCCTCGCTGTAATCAAATCTATATATTACGTGCCTTCGCCAAATATATACCACACACTTAAAATAACTGTTCTGTCTGACAGTTCAATGATGGCTCAAACAATAAGTTGCAATAGAACATAAATGAGGAATTTTACTTAATGCCACATTCTTTTACGTTTTGGCAATGAGTGAAAATGGTACCGCTGTGCGATTACTTGTCCTCTAACAAAACTAACCAGTTAAATGCTGGTCGAATGTGATAGAAATAATTTTCTTAAATTAACCGTAAAAAAAATATTAGCCTGTAACCACACAATGCTTCAATGCCATTTTTAATGTGTGATGGTTAACTTAGTGGGTACTAGAAATAATGTCTATCAATTTATTCAATATGATGTTTTTCAATTTTTAAAATTTCTCAATTTCATTATTTATACAGGAATACGAATCACTGAGCAGTGGAAGAGTTACTTTTGCATGAAAAGGGTGAAAAGGGGGAAAACTCATATCCCCCCCCTCAACCCTGCACCATCATGGTAAATGTTGAGACAAAGACAGACTATGATAATGTAATATATATTTTTAGAATCTTAGATTAATGGGATTCGAGGCTTTAATACGTAACTTTTTACGTTATCAAAATTTGTGATTTAAGTAATAAATTTGTTATCTACGAGATCTGCCATGAATACGTGATGTAATGGTGTTCAAATTTTGTAAATCAATCCAATATTTGAATAGTTATAAATGTTTGAAGTTACGAGATGGGTGACATAGCCTCGAAATTTAATGGACGCCGCAGCCAGGCGTCCTAATATTACCAACGTCTGCCGCCAGCTTACGGGACACGGTTCGCATTGCCTATTTCTTTAATTCAAAAGTGTATTTTTAAAACCAACAGCTTCTTTTTGTTTTAAATAAAAAGGAGCACTTTTAAAGAAAATGCCTTAAATTTACGTTTTATAATCCATTTTTTTAAATCAGCCAAAGAAGCATTAAAACACATTATCTGCAGTAGTTCATTTTTGTTTTATTTTATTTATAATCTTTAAAAATTCCCTATTGTAGCCGAGGATCGTTCCGTAGCAACTGAGTGGTACAGTCACAAACCTTTCCTTAATTTCTTAATAACCTGTCACTTCTCATATTATTTCTCTCGTTTCACTCTGCAAAGTTTTAGTTTACTTTATGTGGAGTGGAAAGAATTGCGTGGCTCCTACATTGAGGTCTTGATAGCAGATGATGGTGGAGTGGCATCGTCCGGTATAATTTCTACATGCAAAAATCTGGGAGGAACCCATTAGGCATCTAACCCAGTTCGCCTACGTGGTAGACGAGTAGTCCGACCACTACACCACTGCAGCCCCATGTCGACATTATGCATCTCTGTGATAAATACACCTCAAAAATCTTTGCACTACCTGTATTTGGTTGCACATGAAGGATGTTCGCTGTAGACAGTAAGTCAATTACAGAAAAATTTTCGTCAAGTCTGGAGAAGTATTTTCTACATACGATGCGTATTTTCATCCCATACTTTCTCTTGGGCTGTGAGCAACCTAGTAACTCAGAAATCCCTGATGTGAAAAACATTTTGATGTGTGTATTTGGCTATTTCACTGCTGTTTGAAAGTAATAAAACATTGCTGTGCTACAAAGTTCTCTCTACACACAGTCAGTGATAAGAATTAAATTGAACTCAATTTTTTCACACCTTATTGTGGTGGCCGTATGTGTATTAACGCGAACAGTATAAAGTTTGTGAAGTGTCCAGTTTACGTGTAATTTGAATGTACATTTATCGATCGAACTGAGTGATAAAGACAGAAGGAAACAAAGAGCCTGTGGTTCACTTAGGTTCGTCGAGCAGTATTAATGGCCGCCGACAACACATGCGCAGTTACCACGGACACGACGATCCACAGATTCTCGTTGAGTGTTAACTTTGGAAGTAATCTTTTGTAAACATCTGTGTCCGTAACTACATTTATTTTAACGTAGGCCTACAAATTGGCTGACATGACTCTACTAAGTTGGCAACGTTGTAGCAGGGTAACTTCTCTTCTTATCGTCGTATTTGAAATGCGCTGTTTAACTCTGTGGATTTTCATTGTAATTGATTTGATTTATGTTGGTTTAATGCATTTGAAAGTTAGATTTATCATATTTGTAACATACTAACGTTCAGAATATTTTCACGGTTTCACCGCCGCCTCTTCTTGCCGGCTCCGCAGTTGATATCCCCGTAATTAAATCGTTATTTCCCCTACCACCCCCTTCTTCCAGCCCCACAGACCTGTCCAGGACACTCAAATTATATCCCACAACTAAGATGTTGCTCATCAGATAAAGAACTCATTATATCTCTTTGCGATGCTTGCGTGCTGGACTCGTTCGCAGAAACGTTGCGATGTCACGTTTATGTGTCAAAATAAATGTCTTACTTATGTATTTGCAGTTCGGGATGTGTTTTACAACTACATTACGTGTACGATAAACACCTGATATCAAGCATAAAAGACAGGAAACAGGCATGTTCTGTAGTATTTCCGGTAGTCTTATTTGTTCACGTGTTATGAAAATTGGAGTTGAGTTTTCCTTTTGAGAATAAAATTGCCATTACTGGCCACCAAAAATACACTATGAACACTTCAATGAAACTCAATATTTTAATTCTACTCTTATTTGCAGAAGTTATTCTAGGAACTGCTGTAAATGCTCAGACAAGCAAAGAGTTTTGATTTACATCCCCGGAATCTTAATTAATTTAATATCATTAACATTTTAACTCCAAAAGATATTATGATGAATTTGCAGCACATTTAAGAAAATCTATGTTATAATTCACCCATCTTTTTAAAAGTAAAAGAAAAATACATGTTTTAATGCCAATGCTTAGGTAACACATATTAAAAGTGCACTGAAAACGAGTTATAAAAAAATTGTATTTGGAATTCTGTACACTTTGCCCGTTATGAGTACCGTGCAAATGCATTATTTTTCCACGTAAATCATTTTAAGATTTAGATACGCGCTTCTTGCTTCGTACTGCGAAAACATTCTAATTAAGTTTGACTCGACTAGATACCTTTGAATCTTATTACGCTTTCGTTATATCTGCCAGAGGTTTTAAATCAACAGTATCATATATGTAACTAATAGATTAGAGTAAGGTGTTTCGCACTTTTTTTCTCGTCGTGTATTATGAATGCGGAAACGCAAATTTACAACCGAGGTCGGAACTTAAAGTTTCCAGTCATTGCTTCACGAAATTGCTTGTAAAATTAATGTCCTGTATATTATGCGAAGGAACATGAGTGAATATGTATTCCATCTGCATGGAAATCTTGACCTTACAAATTTCTAGTCATACGAAACTTAAGCTGCAGAAAATTGGAAGTGTTCTTTAAATTTCTCTCCAGGAACTTAATTTATAATCAGCGTTGCAGTAATAGCAAAAATGAAAGCAAAAATCTAGAACGAAAATGCTTTAAGCCAGTGACTCCAGCCAGGGCTGTCGCTTAGGCGGGGCGACCGGGACGATCGCCCCAGGCACCGCGCGGCAAGGGGGGCAAAATAAAACAACAAAAATTGAAAAAAGTTAGATACACATAACGTATTTTAAAGTTAGGTATAACAGAATGAATTTTAAATAATACTTTGCATGTATTCATTGAACAAATAAATATTTGCTTGTCATGCCAGTTTGCAGAGCAACTGGATTTGCTTGTATACTGTTAATAATAATAGCCTAATAATGAACTCGACTGTGTAGTAGGCCCCTTCCTCTTTCCTTGATTTATCTCTATATCAATATTACATTGTCGATAAGGGGCGCCCTTACGCACGCACACACTCGCTGCCGTGTAGCGCTGTTCTATTTTTATTTCACCCGACCTTGGGACGATGACTTATGGTTGAGACACTGACCTCACATCCCCCAC
>NQII01001517.1:80209-105911 GCA_002778355.1 Clitarchus hookeri | reverse complement strand
GCATCCACCTGCCACTGCCAGTCTTGTCACTGTTTACGAGCAAAGCAGGATCTTGAATTGTGTGTTGAATTGAATTACGTGAATTGTGTGTTTGTCTTGTGTAGTTGTGTCAGTGTCCAAAATGTCAAAAAAGTTGTCGGGAGCTCAGTGGCGAAAATTAAATAAGGTTAGTGAATTAGCGCGTGAAGTGTTAATGTCAAAGGTGCCAAGACTAACTAGTTTTTTTAATACTTCATCTTCAATTCCAGCGGCAGTTCCGGCAGAGCCCATTACCGTCTGTGACCTGCCAAGTACCAGTTTTCAAGGGACTGGCGAAGAAATTCCTGTCCTTCCTATAGGCATTGAAGGTCGAGATGATAACCAAGAGGTAAATTTAACTTTAGAGTCTGACACTGACAATGACACCAGTAAACATTGTGATAGTTTGGCTTTGTCTAAGGACCCTGGAATATGGCCAGAGCTCATCTTAAAAGTGCAGCGCAATGACATAATTTTGAAATGCCCTGCTGACTTTTTCAAAGAAGATTATCAGTATCCAAAGAATTCCAAAAAACAGGCATTTTTCAAATTGTTTTTGATTCCGTTTAGTTGAAAACAGCAAAAAAGTACTAAGACATTGGTTAGTTTATTCCGAAAAAAATTATTCGGCTTACTGTTTTTGCTGTAGGATTTTTGACCCATCCTCAAAATCACAGTCTGGACAAAAAAAATGGGGTTTAATGATTGGAAACACATGGCTGACAGGTTGAAATCTCATGAAATGTCACCGGATCACTTTAAATACATGGTCCAGTGGTGCATGGCTGAAAATAGACTCAAAGGGGGTACTTCAATCAACCAGGAAATTATTAATCAAATCAACACTGAAACACAACGCTCGGAAGAGGTGTTGCGATAGTTAGTCGAAATCACTTTGTATTTAGCAGAGAATAACATAGCATTTCGAGGCTCGTCTTCCAAGTTATTTACAAAAAACAATGGTAACTTTCTCGGCCTTGTACAACTATTAGGGAAGTTTGATGCAGTTTTATTGGAGCACTTACGCAGACTATCCGACCGAGAAAATAACTTTCACTTGTTAAGTGTATAGATTCAAAATGAGATTATTAACATGTTAGGCCATGCAGTAAAGAAGAGCATCATCAAGAAAATAAAGAATGCCAGATATTTTATTTTTCAGTAATTTTTTTCTGCACTCTCGATATTAGCCATAAAGAGCAACCATCTCTAATGATTCGCTATGTTAATGAAGAAAATGATGATATTAAAATACTGGAGAGCTTTATAGCATATCAAGTGGCTGTAGAAACCTCCGGAGAAGCTCTCACTGACCTTATGTTTAAGGAAATTGCCAAATGTGGACTAAACATGAAAGACTGTTGGGGGCAGGGTTACGATAATGGCGCCAATACGGCAGGAATCCACAAAGGAGTTCAAGCTCGAGTACTAGAAGATTTCCCTCTGGCTTTTTTCATGCCTTGTGGATGCCATAGCCTGAACCTGGTAATTGCTGATGGAGCGAACTCCTCGGTCAAATCTACATCTCTATTTGGAATTCTCCAGCGTATTTATACAATATTTGCAGGCTCTACAAAGCGTTGGTGTGTGATCAGTGAACATGTCAAGAATCTCACGCTAAAAGAAGTATGTGAGACACGATGGGAAGCCCGCATATCTGCGGTTCAGGCTGTTCGCTAGCATTTTCGTTGAAGTCCGGGATACTTTGATCGAATTGAATGAGAAAACGGACGACCCTCAGACAGCGAGTGAGGCTCATTCCTTAGTCAACCAGATGGAAGACTTTTCTTTCTTAGTATGCTTACTAACTAGTATGGCATGATTTGCTGTTTGAAATCAATATCATCAGTAAAAATCTTCAAGGGAAAGCCAAAGGCATTAGTGATGCTGTGAAGAAGTTCAATAATTGCTTGGACTTGTTAGACAAATTTAGATTAAGTGGATACAATAACGCAATAATTTCTGCAAATGAAATTGCAGAAGAGCTATAAATTCAACCAATCTTCCCTAAAAAAAGAATTCGCAAAAAGAAACATATCTTTTTGTACGAAAGTGGTGACGAAGTGCAAACATCTGCAGAAGACACATTCAAGAGGGAGGTCTTTTATCCATTGGTGGATACAGTTGTAACTTCGGTGAAAAGGAGGTCAACTGCAATTAATAATCATAATTTGCAGTGGGGTTTTTTTATATAACGTGTGACGTGAACCGCATGTTCACGGGTCCTTTGCCCACTGACTGCAGCAGTATGTCCACACCAGACGCACCACACCGACAGGCTTGTGGGCACGAGTGCATTAGTGTTCATTATTTATTCAGTTTATTTCGTCAGTGTTTTTGTTAATAGCGTCATTGTATAGTTAATTAATAATTTGTTTTGTCATCGGAGACAATCTGCCCAGCCACAGCCAGAGACATGTGACATTCTACATTTGGCAATGCTGTGGCTGGTGCAATGAAAACATTTAGAATAAGTATTATCATTTTTATTATGTATTTGTGTAAGGGTAATTATGTTTTCTTGTGTTAATTTAGTTCATATCATTTTCCATCCCATAATCATCTTTCAGTGTATATTGTGTTTCACCGTTTCACCGCATGGCGTCAGCTGCGCCTAGGTAGCGGAAGCCGGCGCACATTTCCGGCCAGTATTAGCCAGGACTTGGACGAGCTCGGACGTTACGCTCTCCCCACTCCGCAGAAGCCCTAGCAAGGACATCATCTGTCGAACAGTATCCAGTCGCATCCATAACATTATAAATCATTATCATCATCTCTTTCCTTACTTAACTTGCATAGCGCCGAGGGGAGAGCGACGTTATTATTTATCGGGAATCAAAAGTGCATTTCGAGCTTCACATGATAAGACCACGTGGTCGCTTGTAGTTCCGGGCCATTCAGGCCACGTGTCTTCTGTATAGTTGAGTGTACATAACAGGGTAAATACCTTCACAACCAGCATCACTGTTTTTATTTATAATTAAGTAAGGCGTGCGAGGTGGCCCACAACCTCGGCAACGTGTGTATGACGGAGTGTTTACCAGAGTCCCTAGGCTGTCGGCCGAACGACCCTACATCTCATCAGCTCACCGCAGAGCTGTGGCGCCGGGCACACACATATTACTTCACAACTCTGGAAACACCGCAGATCAAGTCGGCTTTATCGTCGTAGCCAAGCTTGGTCACGTCACGTGGCTAACCTTCCAGCAAAACATGACTTAAAACAAAGTTGTTTGAAACAAGAATCCCTCTTAAAAAATACTGACGACGTATCGGATATCAACTGCAATGAACTTTTTTGTGAACTGCAACTTGTGAATTCCATCTTGGAGCTGAAAGAACCCCAAGTTCAACCTATTGATGTGTTGCGGGCAATCAAGAAAACAGGCAGCAAAGACTTATTTATGAATCTCTGGATTGCACTAAGAGTTTTGTTAACTACACCAGTGACAGTTGCTAGTGCTGAGCGTAGCTTTGGTAAGCTAAAACTTATAAAGACATATTTACACTCAACTATGTCACAGACGAGACTGAATTCTCTGGCCATCTTGTCCATTGAAAACGATGGGGCACGAAAAATAGACTTTAAGGAAATTCTCATTACATTTGCTTGTGCAAAAACCAGGCGAATGCCATTTAGTGTCCAGTACCTTATCTTTATTTGATAAACGGGGTTCCCTTTTCTATATTCTATTTTATGTATGTATCAAGGTTTTCCACACTATTAATTTGCATTAATAACGCCTATAGTATTTGTTTATGATTGTTAAGATTTTCTCACATTATTTGTATTGATTGGATTTTCAATACAATCTTATTTAAAAACATATTTTAATTGTTATTTTAATTCTGGACTCTGGTATTCTTGTAAGGTAATCCAATTAGGTGTATCTTTTAGGGCACAAAAACAGACAGTGATGCAACGAACGCAGGGGCTTGGAACTTGTCTCACCCCGGGCGCCAACAAACCACGGGACGGCCCTGACTCCAGCACAGCGCTAATTGGATCTCAGCTTCGCCAAAACCAACAACAGTAGTTTTCTATATCTCCGTAACCGCTAACTTTATCTTATGCATAGGTGTATCGATTTATATAGGTGTGTATATGCATGTGTAATCATAAATAGGCCTTGTATTAATAACTTGCATTAATAACTAATCTTCTGTTTGCAATTTTGTTGCAGCGTTTCATCTGAACAACGAGCAACATGGTTGCCTTTCTCGTATTTTAATATATTTCCAGTATCTTTTAATCCTACTGAAAAAAATACTGTTTTTTTTTTTGGGTTTCCGTAGGTCCCCACTGCTAGCCAACATGACCCTTTTTGTTGCAGTCGAGAATTAGCCACAGTGTACTATTCTCCGCTTTCTTTTAAGTAAACTTCGGTGTTCCTTAAATATACCTTTCCTTTAATTTATTTTTAAAATGCATTATTCTATTTTGTGCAACATAAATGTTTGTTCCAATGTTGTGTACGCTGGCTGCCCGGTAGTATCTGAGTACATTGAAATCGGAAATTTTTACTTTTGGAGCTTTTAAATTTAAGCAAATTAAGGCCGTTCAAACATGCTTTTTGAACCCACAAGATATGTTTGAAAAATTTAAGCTTCTTAGATCAAACAAAAATTGTGTTTTTTTTTTCAGAACTACCTCTTCAAAAACCGCTCTATAAATAGCTGAAAACATCATGAATGTTTTGAGAGATCCTTTCTTTAAAAGTTTACGAAATGAGCGTACATTCCAAAGCTAACATGGAACTGATAACAGCTGTACACTCTAATAATTACTTTGGCAATATTTTGCCATTATCGCTCATTATTATGTTTGCCCTTTTTCAGAAAAAAGATGTACAGAACGTGCCGACTAAACTTTTTTTAATTCCCTACAATAGGGTTCACGTGAATAGGTGACTTTGATTTTTAGCTGCATATCTGTGAGGAGACATGTTATAACATGACTTGGCAAATAAGAATTAGAGTTATTCCGATAGTGAACTTTATTGATCCGTGGGCAGGCGACTAACCCGCGTTACAATTTAACTAATTCAAAAATGAAAGTCAATCTTAATTAAAGTGTTTTGGAGTACATTTTGTCGCGGAATACTTTTGTCAGAAACAGGTGCCACTACTCACTGCCATAAATATAGGACTAATGCTCCTTTGTGAAAACTTACCATTTCATAGTGGGGTTACAGTAAGAGTTTCCCTGTCATTATTCGTGGATAAACACAGGTAAGTGATTGGTTGCCTTTAAAAAATACAACTATGTAATTTCATCTGAATAAAAATCAGATTCTCATTTTATTATTTGAATAAAGTGCTTCTTAATTTTAAATTACAATATTGGTTTAAGCTTTTTGAGTAACATAGAATTTAATAAAACTAACATTGTATTTTACTTTACTTCATATTTCAGAACTGTGAGTGTAGCTACGTGAAGTGAATTGTTTTATCCGTTTGTCATAATTAATTAAAATGTTGGTAAGCTTTAAAGAGTTCGGTTACAAAATATGCTGAAATATAGAAAAAACAATGACATGCATAAGGTCTTTACTGGCCAATTGCAGCACCACAAGTTTCTTACTAGAAAAAAAATTCGGACTAAATTAACATGTTTATACTATCCACTACCCTTATTTTTTAAACCAGTTAAAATTTTTCTAAAGAGATTGCTGACAGTTTGATGACTAACCAAAGCTATTTGTTTCACACATTATCGGTTACCTGTATTTAATTTTTAATAATAACACAGCAGATAAGGGTGGATGAAGCTTTCTGGTCATTTGTATTTACTGTTTGTTTAATATTAGTACAGACCCAGTTAAGTGCATTGTGATTCTTTGTACAAGTTACCAGTAATCTGTATTACAGCCTTTGTTAACGGACGGGTGCACTGCACTGTCTCGTACAAAACTGTTTCAGAAGTAATGGCGTTCATAGACCTAAGCACTAAAACCAATGGGTCAAGAACATACCATGGAAAAAAGACAATACCGTGATCCCCCATACGCTCATAAATTCTCAGTGGGAGGTACAAAATCCTGTAAATATGGCTGTCAGGCAATCACTACACTCTTATTAGTTTATTCATGATATTGGATATATAAAAGTTAATTATTTTATATTTGTACGAAACATTGTTCAACTTGGACGTATTGAACGTGATGCCATTTTCCTAGAATAAAAAATGTTTACACTTGATATTTTATTTTAATAATTAGATGTTAAATCCAAATTTTTTCTGCTTTACTGCAGCCACAATAACAAATACTAACCAAGTTGTACAAATAAAAATATTACAATGTAAACTAATGCCATAGGATACTGTATGGCACAGATATAATAATTAAATAACAGCAGGCCATTCATATGAAAAAAAAAATATAAATTTTTTTTGCAAATTTTAACAATTTTTAAAAATCCACGAACTGTTTATTTGGTGATTACATATATGTCAAGCAGTAGCCAACTGCTTTAGTTTACGTTGTACAATTTTTAATTTGTACAACTTAGTATATATTTGTTAATATGGCTCCAGCAAAACAGAAAAAAATATATGGATTTGACATTAAATTATTCAAAAAATACAAAGTGTAATTTTTTTTATTCGAGGAAAATGGCAATATACTCAGTGCGTACAAGTTGGCTAATGTTTGGCGCAATAATAAAAAAAAAATGGGTGCATGTACTTATGTATGTGCGTTAGAAGTTATACTTCTTCGGCGTGACTAAAATAAAATTTGTTTACGTATGTACCCATTTCACACTTATATTCATTCAGATCTTGTCCCATATCATAATTGAATTCAACCTATATAAATGAAATGTTTTTCAATTTGCTTATTACATGAATTGATTTTCTGTCAGTTTTAAATATAACCACGTGCTATGTTGTGTACCTTGCATTTGTATATAGCTAGACGATACGCGCATGCACGTTGGGTCATACCCCTATCACGTTCACTGTGGAATTTCGTTACACTGTGCGCACGCAACTTCCGTTGCACACTAAACTTTTACCCTCAATGCGCCAAAAGAAGTATAACTTCAAAAATTTTGGTATCTAACACCCTTAATGTCACCAGAACACTCATTGTGATCCATCATTACAGGCCAAATACGGTAAAGTGGGCACTTATTACGGCTGTGCTTAAAAGTTTCTTTCCGTTAATTTGACATCCTTTCGCCATATTGTTAATATAAAAATTTTGATGCGACCAATAAGCACAATGTATACATGTTATAGCTCACGAATATTAACGACTGAGGCCAAAATATCATATATTGTTTCTGTTATTATGACTGCTTGGAGAGCCTGAAAATTGCTCACTTTACCGTGAATAGATAATACACAGGATATTCTTATTGTAATTGCACAATCCAACAACAATGTAACTATACCACTGTAAACAGTGAGTGGCATTCCATGCAGTGATCGAAACAAGGAGGGGGCGATGGTAAATTCAGAGGAATTCTTTTTCAGGGTGAGGGGATTGGTATCAAAGTTAGAAGTGAGGTGAAGAGATTTGGGTGGCTCTTAGCAGCGAGGTTTTGAGAGCCGATGCAGGTGATTGACGTATGGAGCAACTCTGGAATGAAAGGGCGAGGGAAATGGG
Organism: Clitarchus hookeri; assembly: GCA_002778355.1. Lineage (NCBI taxonomy): Eukaryota > Metazoa > Arthropoda > Insecta > Phasmatodea > Phasmatidae > Clitarchus > Clitarchus hookeri. The sequence continues at coordinate 98,277 of NQII01001517.1, read as the reverse complement.
AGATCTCCGAGGAAACCCATAGACCAGCGGCATTGTCCGGCACGATTCCCAGATGTGAAAATCTGGGAGTGAGTCGGCCGGGAATTGAACCCGGTTCACCTTATTGGGAGGCGAGCAGGCTAACCGCTCAGCCACCACGGCCCCTGTCAAAGTTTGAAATTTTTTATTGACCTCTTATTAAATTGGAGTCTTGGGATATTGTAGACTTTAGATGTTAAAATTTAATAGTGATCAAATTTGTTTCATAGCTATATCATGTTTCTTTCTCTGCAAACAATTTATATTTTGAACTAGAATATATATATGAAAATGCAGTTACATTTGACAAACTTCAACATTTTATTTAGCTTGCACAGCATTTTTAATATCAGAGTTTAAATGACACCACAATATGTTTTCAGCATCTTGGCATTTAAGGTATTTGATAAGTATTTTGCAGGCACACACTAATCTTACACACTTTATCCACCTCAATAGTAATCCCTTAGTGAATATTTACAAGACACTACGCATTCAGTCTTGTCTGACACGCCATATTCTTTAACCATGGGTTTATGAGTTTAAGGGTCGACAAAGATCTCTCTGCAGTCGCTACACTAATCGGGAGCGCCCCAAAAAATAAAAAAATATAAAGATGGTAGAAACTTTGTCTGCATCACAGGAAATTAATACATTGCACGCTGGAGATATGTAACTTTTGCCTATGACATTCGCAATTTCAATCTCCCCATGTAACATTTGTGCCGGAGCCTATAGAATTTTCATTAAAGTAACATTCTGGCTGTTCCATGTTATTATTTTCTAGTGTGTTTCCTATCACAGACACAGCTGTGCTGGGACTTCAAACACGAATACTCGAGCAGTCTGTTGTAAATTGTAGTAGTTTCTACAAAAGAACAAGATTGCTTGCCTACACGATGCAAAAAAAAAAAAAGGATGAGGTCAGGAGTCCATTAAAAAATGTGGAAAATCTAGTCCTGCTTATGTTAGTATGCCCATCATCCAGCTGAGAGGTAGACAGAAGTTTTAGTGCTCTTTGCAAGCTCAAAACATAACTGCTGTCAACTATGTCCCAGAAAAGGTTAAACCATTTTGCAATGTGTAATGTACACAAAAAGTTTTGGATGGCACTGATACGAAGAGGGTTTGCAAAAAGGATTATTTGTAATGGTAACTCAAGGAGAAATGTTTACATATCAGCTTGGGAGTAAATGAACTGGTTTAATGTTTTCCATTTTAAAGGCAATAAATACTGGATATGATCAATTACAAAGTAAATGCACCTATATACTATTTGTCTTGGAACTTTTAACGAGTCAGAGGAAATATTGTGATATCCCACCATAATTATTGCAATAATTTGAGGAAGCAAAAATATTTGTCAAGTCTGATATGTATTAGTTTTTATGTAACAACAAAATTACACACACATGATGAAAGTAATACAGCACTGTAGTCATCCAGAAAACATTTGAGATGATGGTGCATTGGGTAATGGTAATGTGATTATTTATATGTAGAACAAATGTGTTACTTGGGATACTGGGTTATTATAGAATATATTAAAAGAAATTTTCCTTCAGCATGCGATAGCTATCAGTAAAAGAAATTATCAAACATGCCTGCAGTCAAATTTACAAAACTTTCTCATTTTATTTCAGGGCTGCCACATGTGCTAATGAAGATTCCTGTAAAATATTTTGAGCTACTCCCAGTTTCCGAAGTAAGAGCAGCTTGTGTACAATTATACAATTTGCAGACATATTAGCTGTAATAACATAAAATGAGTTCAATTACAAATGAAAAACTTTGTATTCATCAGAATGGTACTTAATTTAATTGTCTGTAAAGAACGTAACATGTAACGCACATAAAGAAAATGTTTTTAAGTTATGCATATATGCATTTAAGTATATACATAGTACATACTATGTACCCTATGTATGTAGGTACATATTTACTTTATACACTTGTTAATTAAATACTTTCACTTGTATATTTTATTCACCCCACTTTACCTCCTATACCCNGCTGGTGATGTCCATGCTTTAACACCAGAGCAGAAATAGTAGCATTTGGAGTGTTAAAAGTAACCAAGTGGCATGGAGTGATTATGAGCATATCCAGCAATGAATCTCGGTTCTGCATAACCAAGGATGACCGTTATCTGTGAGTATGAGGGCATCAAGCAGAGAGGAGATATCCTGCTAATGTTATGGAGACACACACCAGTATTACTTCTGGCATTATGGTGTGGGGAACCTTAGGGTATTACTTAAGGTCATCTCTGGTAATAATTCAGGGCACCATGATGGCACAAAAAAGTATGTAAGCGACATTCTGCATCTTCCTGTGTTACCCTCATGAGACAGCATCCTGGTACAGTTTTTCAACACGACAATGATTATCCACACATGGCAAGTGTGTATGGAATGCCTACATCATGTTGAGGTATTCTTGTAGCCAGCAATCAGATGTCAACTTCAAACAGGTGCCAATTTACAGCATGTTGTGGGCTGGTTAATACATCTATGGGCTGACTTGCCTCGCGAGAAGATACAACAGCTGTTAAGACTCCCAAACCGAATTGCATTTGTATGCTACTAACAGGGGAAGAGCAATATGCCCACACTGGCAACTCTGCTGTTCATGGGATCTTATACTGCAATACAGTCACATAAACACAAACTTTCAACATGTGCAGTTTCAATTCATTACCACTACTCCTTTCAGCTGGTTAGCTTCATTTATCCGTGAGTGTACAAAATGTGAACACACACTATTATACTTTTTTTTATAAGAAATTTGAAAGAGAAGAAATTAAAAATATTAAATAGTATTTCAACAAAAATTACATAATTAAACAGTATGTATACCAAAAAATTTGTAATATATATTTACAAGAATGATAAGACAATGTACAGATGTCAATACAAATTCTCTATTTTTATTAATTTGCCCTGCATTACACATTAGTGCATTCAAACAATGCTGGTTTGCATAGACCAGCACATTCTCATTGCATATATTCTGAAAATTATTTGGCAGAAATACTGGATCTATACTAACATTAAAATGGTTTATTTTGTAGCACATGTGATAACATGTTTGTTCTATTCACAGTGGGATATGACTTTTAATATTGCACATCAAATTATGAAGGAATAGTAAAAACAAATACTATCATTTATTCGATAGCTGTTCATTTAAAAAATACCAGTTAAAGTTTACACAGTTAACTTAATAACTGTGTAATGGAAACAACAAAAACACAGTTTACTGTGTTTTTCTAACATTAGCTTCACTGGAGAATAAACAGAGGTAAAACTACATAACTAAAATAATGTACTGCCATCTCCATAAAAGATTTTTTATTACATATGATTGATTATGAAGTATGGAAAATCCTTCTTACACACATTAAAATAATATAAATTAATAAATATGCACTGTTACAATCCAAAGAAAAGTTTCAAAATTCTTTACTATTGGTTTTATAAATAAAATTTCCTTAACTGTTTTGAATTAAACACTAATTTATAAGTAATACATCTCTTTGCTTTATCACAGTGTTGTTGAAAAATTCTGGAGCACAAGAAAGACAATAATTTCACAGCACAGCTTATCTCACCCCCCTCCCCAATTCCCATGAAAACATTTGATTTAAAATGATGAAAACCAATTAAAACTTGGTCATACATAACGATATTCATAACTTGGCACTCAGATATTTAAAGTCTTTTTTCTCACTGCCAATGCTGTTATCAATGTCTGCATCAGAAGAGCTATCATCAGTGTAAATGTCATCTTCTATTGTACGAGAATGATGCTCATATGCAAGAAGTTCTTCATTACTCACATGAGATTCCCCATTCATGAATTCAGCAAACCTGGAGAAATCATAATAAACCATCACATTCACAGGTACTTTTTTCATTATTTAACATTGTTCACAATTGAATCTGTTATTTGAGAAATTCCATAAGTCACTAAAAATGTCAAAATGAGTTATCCATTTATCGAGCATCTATAAAGGTGGTTCTAGCTGCTAGAGAGAAACCATGCAAGTCCTCCAAATTGTTTAGTTGCTATAAACAAACTTATAAGAAAGAGAAACCCCATAAGTAAGTGACTTATGGGGTTTCACTACCGGAACAAAGTAAATTACTTAAGGGGTTTATATAACAAATATCTCTGGCTATATTGCTATTCTTCAAAGGCTGTAACTTGATTGTCTTTGTTTTTATTCTTTACAGCACTGAGAGGGAATCAAGTGAAGATGAAGGTGTTGGGCAAAATAAATGAAAAAGAGGACACAGAAATATACAAAACTACAAAAATTCAGTCATAAGAAAGCAAGATTAACAGGAAAAGCACACACGAACTTGTCTGGAAAATTTGTGGCAGAAAAAACTCCAGGTGAAGACTGCAGGTGTGTTGAGCTATATCATTACACTTATTTCTTGTAGTTATATTACCTATACAATATAATTTAAACAGAATTAATGTTTTTGTCTATTTTAGATGCAGATGAAAATGCTACACTGTGATACCAGAAAAGGAACAAAAGGTAATTATGTTTGAATTTTGCTGTTTCGAGACAAAGAACGAGCAGGATAGTTATTTACAGAGCTTGACAACTATTACTGAAGTTAAGCAGCGCAGAAGATGCAAGCCAAGAATTATCGAAACCATCATGAGGTTGTACATATGTTTATGAGATCTCAAAATGTTCACGCAAGCACCAAGTTTGTAAAAAAAAACTTTTGTAAATATGCACACAATTACAGACGATTGTGTGCATCGTTACTTTCACAAGGTAATCCTCCAATAGATAAATGCAAGAAAAATGTTCCAGGAAATGCTAAACCAAATACCTCTCATTACAGTGCCTGGGAACATAATTATTTGGATGAAAAACTTGATGTGAAGATCATGCATTCTGTGTTTATGCACGATAATCATCAAATGAAAGTAAGTTATGATTATTACTTAAAATTTTTTAAAGAAGATTACTCCTTGGCTTTTGGCCATCACAAGTCGATACATGCCGTTGTTGCGAAGAGTTGAATGTCAAACTTAAAAGTTTATTCCTCAATGATACTGCCAAACGAACCATTGAGGCTTAAAAACAAGTTCATTTATGCCATACTAAGAAATTTTACTCCAAACTTCAGGAAATAGAAAACCTTACAAAGAGATTTGAAACAGTTTGTGGAATATGTATTGATTATATGCAAAATTTCCCCCTTCCTTGCATTCCCGTGCAAGAAGCATTCTATCTTTGACAACTGGCAGCCAATGTATTTTGTATACACAATATGGAAGATGGGAGTGCATTGTTTGTTTATCATGAAGATGTTACGGGAAAGAGACCTAATGAGATTTGCACATTATTGATGAGATACATTGAATCAAGTGTAAGCAAAAGCTTAAAACATTTGCAGATTTTCTCAAATGGTTGTGGGGCATGGAATCGTAATCACACTATAGTCAGAATGTTTTTAGCATTGACTACCATAGAAAGATTTGAAACCATATATCAATACTATTCAGTCAGAGGTCCTAGATTTTTGTCCTGTGATAAGAGATTTTTCCACGATGAAAAGAAAAATAAAACAAATACATCAACGGGATTTCAAAAAGGACATTCCATATGCGCAACACAAGGAAGTATATGATTGCTCTCTTTACAAGTACAGCCTATCCTGCTGGAAAATGCACCATACAAAAGAATAAGACCGAGGATCTGTGGAATTTCAAGAACTACCTGCCCCATTACGTAAAAGTGCAGCAGTTCTATCAAGACATTTTTAGCTGGCCTACATGTGATAAGGATGTCCTTGATGATAAGTAAACAAACTTTTAAATGTACTGTGTTAATTTGCAGAAACACGCCTCTTATTGATTTCCCTTTTCTTTCAGTTATTTTAATGTGATTCATGGTATGGTTATGATGGTAACATTCATCCCAAAACTATTAGTAATCAAAACCATTGCTACAAACATTTGTGCATGTTCATTGATATTATTTTGGTAATTATTTGTACACAACATGGACCAGAATTCATGTGTCCAACTCCAGGAGGTGATTCCTTGGGTAAAATAAGGTGGGGTATACATTAACAACAGCATCATGTGGTGAATATTAAGGGAGGTATAAAGTGTTGAAAAAAGAATTTTGAAATGCATAAATGTAAATATTGCAGGAAGTACTTGAGATGGAGGAAAAAAAATCTCAATGGTGTTTCATGAATCGAAGATAGTAAATCTGTGCAAATTTGGTTGGTCAAATCGTTCCCCTTCATTGTGTAAGAAGGGGTAGTCACCCTCCATTTGCAGGGAACTTTGGAACACTAGGCAGCAAAGAAAACATTGAGGCACATTACGACCCGTGACTGCACAATAAAGACAAAAGGTCGTCTATCCTCTTGTCCAAACTCGCTCTGGTAAAAGGTGTAGTGCAGCCCTGCAGGGGTAGGCAACACATTTGACACCTGCAACACACATGTGGTGGAAGAAACAGGTGATGATGTAATCAGTGATTGTGTGGAGATGGCCTTGGCTGCTGGCAAGTCAGTACTGTGTTTGCAGCTGGTTGTGGAAGCATGGAACGTTTTACACAAACGGAGCTAGCCACAATGCACCTCAGGAACAGAGCAGCCAAAACAAATGCAAGGCAAGCAGAGAAGTTGTACCGGCTGCACTACCCAGCGCAACGTCAACCCTCCTGTGCGACATTTGTACGGCTCCATCAGAGATTGTGGGATGAAGGCTCAACGATAGTGACGAGGCCGAATGCTGGAGCACCACGGACAAGGCAAACAGCGGGCATTTGACGAGGACGTGGTTTGCAGTGTGCGGCAGGAACTGTCTGTTAGCTCGTGGACTGTGGGCCACGGTGTCTCAATGGAGCCCACTACCAAAGTTCCTGCAGGAGGTATTGCTGGAAAAAGTACTTCTTGCCATTCGCCACACCATGTGATTTCAGCATGATGGGGCACCACCACATTATCAGCTTCCGTACGCCGCCATCTTGACGGCACATTTCCAGGCCGCTGGATTGGTACAGGAGGGCCGATCTTTTGGCTGGCCTGATCTCCAGACCTGACTCCACTAGATTTATTTTTATGGGGTGATGTCAACTCCCTTGTCTATGAGATTCTGTGGCTGGTGAGGAAGATCTCGCCACAAGTGTGGTAGCCATATTTGATTCTGTATGCGTCATACCAGTCATTTATGCATGGGTCCAGGCCAACCTGATTTGTCGTTGCCATTTGTGTATTGAAGTTGGGGGACGGCAATTCAAACAGTTGTAAATACTGCCATTAATAAATATGTACTACGTACACATGTGTCATGCAATACTCCTATCTTCACTCCGTTACTTGTTTCCTACGCTTGTCCTCATTTATATTAACCATTACTTGTGGATGTACATCTACATAGCATGGCAAGGGTGGCAGATGTGCCTACCCCTGCAGGGCTGCACAGCACTTCAAAATTTTGAGTGGTGTTTTCTCAAAAACGGTTTACCCAGAGTGGCCACAAAAAATTTATTTCAAAATTCATTGATATTTCCAGGTTTTCCAGAAATTTTCTAAAAAAAATTCCTTGATATTTTATGACATTTTTCTTTCTTTCAAAAACTGAAACCTAAGATTGAAATGTCATAGCAAAGCATAGAAAGACAAGGTCAACAAAAAATATATTACACTTCTGTTGGCTACAACAGAATACAACCTCATGTAGAATATTTAACTTTTGTCACATGTGGATCACAATAATCACAGTTGCAGAAATCTAGTAGCTATACTGTTCAGTCCATTAACAATGTTTAATATATTCCAAACTAATTTTCACAAATACATTGACAAAATATTTGATTTAAAACACATTTAAAAACCACACCAAAATATTGTTAACTTTATAAGATCAAATATGCATTATTTTATTTCTGAAATAACATTCCAAGTGTGCATACATTTACACATTAAAATTGATAAAGCCGTATTGTGCTTATTACTGCTTCACTGTATTTATTTGTTCCTCAATAGCCTGAACTTCGGCTAGCATTTTAGCTTTTTTGGCCTCCAAATCAGACTTTTCTTCGGCCAGACGTTTTCTACAAATTTCATCATTTTCTTTGATTGCCTTTGTTTCTTTCTGGCGCTTCTCAGTTTCTTCTGTAAGTCTAGCTCGTGTATTTCTGTAAGATAGCAAAAATTACTTGGAAAGGCTGTAATCCGATAGGCCACCATCTGCTGTCATTATAGAGTCGTAGACCATCCTTTGCGAAGGTTTCATTCTTTATGTTATCAACGAGGCACTCACTGTTAACTGAGAAACCACGGTCAACATTTGCATTGCCATGGGAAAGTATAATGACGATCTTCATGATTATCTCCACAGATTTCGGGTTGCCATTCTCATGAATGACATCTCGCCAGAAGTGGTCAACTCGTTTTTCTAATCTGCAGCAGCTCTGTAGACTTTTTTCCACACTAGGCTGAGAACATAACTCCTGAAATTCTCTATCTGCTCTGTCTCCATCAATCCAGTTTTTGTTTACAAGGATTCTGAGAAGATTCTTCAGTCTACTGTTACGAATGTTTGCCATAGCTGCAACAGTGGGATCCCAACAAGAAACAGCTTTAGTTTGGTTAAACTGCAATGAAAAGCATTGCAATAGCTTCTTGACAAATGCTTTCAAGCACATTACACAATCTTTATAAAACAGCTTGCAATCCAGTTCCTTCAACATTTTTACCTCAATTTCTCGGTGCCCTCCGGGTACCATACCCTACGTCAATTTTGGAAGAACTCAGAAGATTACTTATATTCTCAATGTCCAAACGCACAAAATTTTATGCTTTGTTCAAAACATCTTCCTTAACAAATCTCTTCATAATATTCAGAATGAGAGTTGTGAGAGAGCTGTGAAGGAACGGTGCACAAGAGGCATCAGTCTGATATTCTAACAGGAATGGCTGAGTTTCCGAAGCCAAAGACTTAAAAAATGCCAACTTTGCTGGAAGCAGTAGGTCAGCAACTGCTTTTGTAACAGTTTTATAGCTTGCACATGTGGGTTCTCTTTTTTATATTTTTTTGCTCCATGGATCATTTTCTTTAAAGGTGGAATCATATCAGATGCTTGTTGTGCCACATCCTCGTTTTGCAACCAACTGACAACACAAAACTTCTTCGGGAATTCTGATGAGTCTGTATACTCTGTGAACATTGAACGCAGTGCTGGAAAGATTATACAGTGACCTAAGAAACTGCACAATATTCCACCCAGAAGCTTGAATGCCAGGCTTAAATGCAACCGAGTACACTGTGCAAACCACAGCTTCCCATGTTGAAAATAACTCGATTGTTTCACCACGGTCCAGTTCTGATTTGAGATCTCTGAAAAACTTGTGGTTCACATTGGGTCCATCTATTGAAATCTGAAGAATTTTCTTCAGGTCAAGTGGTGACACTGCTTCTTTGAAAGATGTTCTACGGTTATCTGCTTTGGCGCGGCACATAAAAGCGGAATTAAAAAACCTATGTACCTCATTGCTATCATTGTCTCAAAAGCGTATGTTCAGATCAATTTGAATCTCTTGACTCGCTCTGTTAAACGATTCATCAAAACCCACAACAATATGCTTGCAAGCACTCACCGATTCCAGCAACTGTTTCTTGAAGTGAGTTGCAATATCAAATAATATAGAATATGCAATCTTGCTTCTTTGAAGTTGCATCTTACTGGCTGTAACAATGCCTGGGAACATAACTTTTAACCAATTACTATACTTTGCTGCTGTACGCATGGATTTATGTGAAATAATTGTCTGCACACACTACAGTATTTCTGCACGACTCACTTGTTCATTAATAACAAATGCCTTAACACTACAGTGAGATACATCCTTGATAATTTGTTTCTCTGGGAGCTGAACAAATGTCGATGGAAACTGTTGACTGTTTGGAGACACTGGCACTGAATCAATTTTGTTCTCGTGTGAAGTTTTAAAAATTGAAAGTGTTTTTTGTCACTAACCCTTGATAAGAGTTTTTTTCCCTTTGCCATGGCTTTTGACTTCAGTATGACCCATGTTGCTTAAGTAAACTATGTGTTGCACACTTTACACTTGGCTTTTGTTGGGTCACAAGGAACCTTTCTATCAAGCCAACCCAAATTAGGGTCAATAAGCCAGTCATCCTGAAACATTGCTGTCATTTGCAAGGCACCTGTGCAGAAAGCACATTTTTCTATAGAAACAGAAGGCACGAATAATATGTGCAAAGCTCCTAATTTATTTCTCAAAATTAAAATTAACAGTACATGTAAACACAAAAAATATTGCTGCCAAATATAAGGCTGAGAAAACAAACCTTCAGTAACTTTTGGGCAGACAGTAGCAAACAAAGAATGTTAAATGGGCAAGAATTGTGCTACTGTATTTGGTTTTGTTAAAATCTGCACCTTTGTTAGAAAATTGGCAATGCAAAGCAATTTAGGATATAAAAGATACACACACAAAACTCATAACGCACTACAAAATACAGTTCTCGAGGGGGCTATTCCCAATTATATCCACAATTCCTTATATGAACTTGCACAAGTGGCACCATGACATGGGAATTTTACTTGACTCTGCTGTTGTTTATTTTTGTATTGTATAATGCGTTTCAGCTGAAAACAAATATGAATACCCACTATATCTTAAAAAGTGAACATAAGATAGAATGAAGGGATAGTCATGTTATTGTTAACATAATGAATAACTTTTTTAAAAGAAAATTAATATTTATATATAATATTTTAATATCAGAAAAAATGGTATTGTACTATAGTATTTTAAGCAGAATGTTAATTGCAAAGAGCGACAAAAACAACGAAAAAATAAGTTTGCATAGGGGAAAAACATTTCTTCACCAACCTGCAGTTTTCAAATTCGCGCATGCGGCGCTGTTCAGTGACGTTCAAATCCATCCTACACAATACCTAAACACTGAATTCTTAAATTAGCGAATTTGGACACGACTGTAAAGAAAAATAGGATAAAATTGCAGGTTATATTACTTTGATACGCCTACGTTTTTATTACAATGAATTTGTTGTTAAACAAATGTTGAAAATACAAATTACAGAGAATTGTCAGTTTCAGCATTTCCAGTGTGGTTACTTCAAAATTAAAGTAGTTAGGCTTTTTTATTTAATAATTTATATTGCTGTTTTCAATTGTAATAACGATGATGTGGTGCCGCAAGTACGATGTTGATTTCTTTTTAAAGACTATGCATTACAAAACGATGTAAAAACCAGATAAAAACACCGTCGAAGTTGAGAAAAAGTGGCCAAACTTAATCACCTCAAGTCAAATTATCCGTCCACAAAAATTTTTTTTAACGAAACAACGCGTCTTTGGATTGCACACTATCACCAATGCATTCTTTGTAGTAAATAACTAGATACATGAGTGATTGTCGCTTAACTTACATCCCAAACAAATTTGCCTATCACATAATACCAATTTGACACTTCCACATTCCATTCAATAGTACATCAACATTTACGATTGTTTACATTGTCGGCAATCGGAGGCCATCTTTGGCCGCTTACGCAACTGCGGCATGCAACCGTGTTTGTGATTGGTTATGGGTCACGTGAAAATCACCATTACAAGAACCACAAACCAATCACAGCGAGCTTCACTTCACCAAAAGGACCGTGAAAAGATGCTAGCAATACCAATCCAAACCCTCAGTGTTGTGTTGTTTCCTGCTGGGAAATTAGCTTTGTTCGCTTACAGAGCGAAACACGTAACATGCAAACTGGAAAAAGTTCAGATGGGTAAAAAATTCCATGATGCATCTTAAATCCCTGATATTTTCCCGGTTAAAGGAATTCCCTGATATTTCCCAATTTTCTAGGTCTGTGGCAACCCTGTTACTGGAGCAAGTTCGGACAAGAGGACCTTTTGTGCCATGGTGGGTCATAATGTGCTTTCACTTTTCCTTTACCACCTAATGTTCCAAAGTACCCTGCGAAAAGACGGTGAGTAACCCTACTTACGCAATGAAGGGGGACAATTTGAACAACCAAATTTACACAGACTTACTATTTCCGATTCGTGAAACACCACTCCGATTTTGATGGCTCCATCTCAAGTACTTCCTGCAATATTTACATTAATGCATAAAATTTGATTTTAAGGACTGCGTACCTCCATTAATATTCACCACATGATGGTGGTGTCAATGTATTCCTCACCTTATTTTCCACAAGTCATCACCTCCTGGAGTTTGGCACATGAATTCTAGTCCACGTTATATATGGACTTACATAAAAATTTATATAAATAAGAATACCAAAACTTACTGTGTGAACATGTTAAGTTGATCTGGATGTATTGTAAGATTGAGTAATCTCATAGGCATATTAATTTTAGATATTAATATCTGTAAATCTATCAGCTGGATATAAATTTTTTTTATGGTAGGTGTTGCAAGAAAACCTAGAATAAATCATCATTTTGTTTAAATATTAAATTTTATCCCAATGTTAAGTGTGCAGTTTTTTATTTTATTTACAGTAACTTTACTCCTACGGACTTAAGGGGTTTCTCAAATAATAGGTTCTATTGTAATTGGTGTCTGGAGTTAACATCTCTACAAAAGCTTTGAAATACAAGTACACATACCACTGGATAACATTTGAATTTAATTGGACTGTATCAGAAATGTTGAAAACTTTTGGTTCTACTTTGTGAAGATATAACCTCCATGTGTAATTTCCCAAAGGAGTGGATGGAAATGCATTTGGACTTGCCCCTAGATCTTTTACCAAATGTAAAAATTGAGTTTGTATTACAGTAGAAGACTGACATAAGATACACCAGTATTTAACAGCTTTTGGTTATAAAAATGAAAATAATAAATAAAACAAGATGATGAAAATGTAACTCACTTATTGACTGGGCTGCCTTCTCCATTTCCCTCCTTTGGAAACCAACATCTGGTTGACTGGAAGGTTAGAATTAATGGAGTACAGTAGAACCTCTTTTTTTGCACTTCTTAAAGGACCAGGAAAGAATGTTGTAAAATACAGCAAAATGTAAAGAGAAGGAAATTTATGCTGTAAGAACATTACATTGGACAAAAGAAAAATACACAAAATAGAGAAATACGTATAATCAGAGTACGTTAAAAAGTAGTTCTACTGTATGTTTACTAGTGGTGAGAGACAAGTCCAACTACTGTGATAAAATTAAATACACATGTAAAAAAGGGAGAGGCAAAAGCTACTACATTTTTAACGAGAAAAACTGGCACTATGTTCCTACATTTTGACTCATTCCTCCTCCTTTTCCTCTTACCTAAAAAAAAACTATTTATCCACTACCTCCCTTGCACCTTCAAGTTGAAGATGCTTCTCTCACAGCACAAAAGGAATCAAGTTTCTTCCTGTTTGGAGAACCAGATCCCCTCCCCCAGTGTGGCAGTCAACTGCCTGAGCCAAAAACTATATGATCTGCTGCTTGAAAATGATCTTGTTGAGTCGTTCTTTCTGTGATCTAACATCTGGACAATGGTCCTACCAGAGAAAAGTGGCTGAAATTCCTATGCTTACAGGCAATGAGTGAGTACTTTTTGTTCTAGTGCAGGCTGTAATGACGCAAATTTCTTTCATTTCTCTTAAGCTTTGCCAAGCTTCGTAATATTTTTATCGGGTTTGAAGTTTAAAGCCGTGGTGGCTCATTTCCCGTGATAGTTTGATTATCTGGCATACGGGTGCTGTTTTACGTTTATCGGGCAGACGTTTGCCGTTTCGTTTCAAACATCGTGGTTTTCAGTTTTTGTGAAGCGTCAGCATTATTTAGAAACTTTCAGACTGTGTCGTACAAGTTTTGTTGTACGAGAAGTTCGTTTACGGTGACGGCGCAGTCGTAGGTACGATAACGAATGGAAAGCGTGCGTGGCAGATGCCGGATGCCGTGCACTTATCTCAGGAGTGGGGGGCGAGAGGCAGGACAAAAGACACGTCTGTCTGGCGCCCTTCGAGCAGTGCTCGAGAGTCAGTCGGCGGCAAGGGCAGCCGCCCTTCAGTTACGTCAAACAATGGTCGTCTAGGTCGCATCGGGCAGGACGATAACCCCCACATCGGCAACTAGACTTTATTTTATTTCTCCGCCGGTGTGGGAGGTTGACACATTTAATATTTCTTTTGATGCAAGTTTTAGACATCAATAATCTGTAAACAACGGTGGCGCTGTTTCTGCACTGGTATATTTATATGAGAACGTTCGTACTCTGCATATGAGATTCGGTTGTGAACTGTGTCGCTATAGGTTAAATAAACATATACAAGAACTAACCTGGAACTTATTTTTTAATAAATTGGCGTCCAATTTTACTGAGCCTTGTGTTCTACCTTTGAGCAAGCCGTGGCAACGTAACATCGGCAGTGAGTAACTAGCGCCGAACGTTACAAGGCAAGTACTAGATAATGGTGATACATTACATAAGTGACTGGCAAGGTTACAGGAAAGGCCCATTGCTGAATTTGATAAAAATTCCAGCCTGATTTAAGAAATTATAAAAGAATAAAAGACAATTCAGAAAAATAAACAATGCAGACTCTTAACTTTGTTTGAAAGGTAAGTTTCTTGGGAGTATGCAAAATAAAGTGATGCATCGAGGTTCCACTGAATATAAGAACACATTAAGCGTTAATGTTAAAAATGATTATATGGTTTTACTATAATAATCAGGCTCATCAATACTTAAAGATACGGTAACAAAATTATTACGCAAAAATCTAAACCCAACAAGCATAATGTGATAACAGTAGCATGTATAAATGCTATTGGTATGTAATCTTTTAAGGTAAATATGCAAAACATTTTTTAAATATGCAATTCAACTTTATTAGTAGCAAGATCACATGATGCATACAGACCTTCGTCCCCCACACCAATACCTCTGAAAATTAATGATCTTCCCCCAATGCCAAGGCCATAGAGACCACTGGAATTATGCACACCACTACAACCCACGCCTTTGGAGGCATCAGCACAAAGATTGAAAAACTGACTGAAGAACCTCCATAAAGATGATCAAAGAGTCCTCAACTCACTCTATTGCACACTAGTTAGAACTGAAAACTCTACGTGGTGGAACTAGTCAACCACCATATGCTTGAAGATAACGAAACAAACAATGAATCCCAACTTGCCTTACGCAAAAAGGGAAATGTTACCCTGGGTAATTAAGTCTTCTAGAAAGATGAAAGAAAGCACCAATCTAATAAGGTGGGTGTTACTACTGCTAGAACTAGCATTTCAAGTAGAACAATACATGGAAAGAGCAATCAACTTCATGGGTTATTCTGATCTAGAAACCCTGACACATCCGTGCCAGGAAGAACAAAAAGGGTTACAACAGAATGCACCAGTGGAGTCATTCACACAAAGTAAATATGATGGGAACTACCTACAAGTCATCCACCAGACAAATACCAATGATATAACAGGATTTGTGCTGACAGATTATGGTTTCAGGAAGGAAACCCTGGTAGTCAGATATGTTTTCAAGATGCACCGATTAAATAATGGAACAAAAAATGCTCTGTGAACATCCAGAACTCTACTGATGAAATTAGTCTGAAATGATGTGGATAAGTTTAACATGCAGAGATTGTGGGTACCACAAGAACTGTGCCTTTCCCTAACAGAACATTTCAATACTGTGGTTTCCCAAGAGACACCTAAGGGAAGAAAAACATTACAGAACACACTAGGTAAATAAAATGCACACAATGCATCAATTCATGCCCCAAACAAGGCATACATGGTTAGATCTGGCTTGTGATTTCCCTAATGTCCACATCAATCAAGGGAAATCAATACCTCTTGATAGCGAGTGACCTATTTCAATGGCAGGTGGAAGTCAAAGCTATCAGGAAGACAGTTGTGGAAACAAAAATACAAAACTTTGAACCTAAGTGTTTCACTGGGGATACTCACATACCTACTGACTGAAAACAAAACCCAAAGCAAAGAAAATGGATGGAGACTTTTGAGTGCTGGGGGGTTAAAGACAAAATCACTCAAAGTCATCCCTCACAAGCCAACTCAAAAATGTTAGAACCATGACACCAAGAGTTTGCATCAAAGAGAAACACATGGTGTTAGTATCAAAACCTGCCCTCTGGAGAATTTATAACAAAGCCATTGATTCTGGCAACACAGACTTGATGTGGTAAAAAGTCCTGGCTCAAGTTTTAGTGAATAGTACTGGAAGAAACCCCAGAAAACTATCAGAAAAAGGCTCACAAGGTTCAGCCAGCTAAGTATCAGAAATACAGAGTTATCAAAAAAGAATGCTGGAATTACAAACTGTTATTATAAAAAAAATTCTTAATGGATATACACGTGTGACTCATAACATGCTCAATAAAGTTAAAAGCTTTTATTTTGATTGTGAGACTGGCAGCGGTGTGCATGAGCGAAGTGGAGTGGCTGTTCACATCACTGTCAGTGTGAGTTGGTGCATGGCAGGAAGTGGATAGTTCAACAGAAGGTGCAGTTTGTGTTGTGGTATGCTGAACTGAAATAGCTTGTGGCAGTGCAACAAAATTGGTGAAGTTTAGACCCACGAGAAAAACCTCCAGATGATAGGCTTTGAATCAATGGCTGAATCAGTTCAAAGAAACCGGTAGTGTTGAGAAGAAAAAAAAACGTCTGGCTGACCAAGAACATCATAGGAAAAAGTGGAACGCATAAGGCAATCATGCATTAGAAGCCCTAAAAAATCAATTGCTCGTAGAAGTTTAGAAATAGAGGTTCCACGCTTACAAGATTCAGCTGCTGCATGAAATTAAACTGGATGAGAAAATTTTTTTGGAATTTGCAAGAATTATGTTCAACACCACTGATGTCAACGAAACCTTCCTACAGCGTGTTTTTTTTACTGAAAAAGCACCATTTCATTTGAATTGATGCAATAATTGAGATAACTGGTTCATTTGAGGTTCACAGACACCAAGATCAGCTCTCAAGGCCTCATGTTAAGAGCTGCCAAAATCTCTCCACTACTCTAACCACCACGAGATATTCACAAAAATATCTGCGGGTTACCAAAGGCGAACGTCTGGTGCGGACTGCTGTATGGTCATGCTGTTGGTCCCTTCTACTTCAGTGAAAGCACCATTACCGGTGGTGTATCTGGACTTACTTGAACTGCATGTGTTTCCACAGCTTGAAGACTGTGAACAAGAAATGGATCATAGGGTTACTTTTATGCTTGACAGTCCTCATTTCAGTCGCTTTGTTTGCGAGGTTCCCAAATGCCTGGGTTGGTAGGAGTGAATCAATTCCCTGGTGACCCCGAAGCCCAGACCTAGACCACAAAACTTTTTTTATGGGGACAGATTAAAAACATTGTGTACATGGAGAAGATAAGGAACATCCAGCACCTTAAAGAGAGGATCACAGCAACAATTGTAACCGTAACTCCAGACACCATTAAGAAGATGTGGCAGGATATAGAATAATATATACATTTGCAGAGCTACAAATGGCACCCATATCAAAATGTATTAAGGTAGTTATAAAACTTTGAACTTTACCGAAGATTTTAAGATGCCACACGTGCATAAGTATAATTTTCTTCTTCTTTCATAATAAATGTTTGTAATGCCTAAATTATTTTTTGATGACCCTTTATTATTTAAAAGAAGCCACTGACAAACAGGATAAAATAAACCCCTGATACCAAGTACATACTCACATAGAGAAGTTGGAAGAGCTACATCTGGCCAGTAAAAGACATAGCAGGGAACTACAATCTCTAAATATACCTTCTGCAGTAGAGATGTATCCATACAGGTAGGCTCTTGTTAAATGGTATAGTTGCAGGCAGGCACTGGAGAAATACTTAACACAAAAGCCCTAAAACCCGACATAGTAATTCACTTCAGTGGCATAGTGCAAGATTTTGACTTCGGAACAGCTGATGATGCAGGTCCTTGCCCAAATTAGTAAAACAGGACCCGAGGTTCCCCCCCCCCC